>CM052659.1:5303497-5439403 GCA_028533165.1 Leontopithecus rosalia
TCCTCTTCCCTCCTCCTCCTCTTCCCTCCTCCTCCTCTTCCCTCCTTTTCCTCCTCCTCTTCCCTCCTTTTCCTCCTCCTCTTCCCTCCTCTTCCTCCTCTTCCCTCTTCCTCCTCTTCCCTCCTTTTCCTCCTCCTCTTCCTTCTCTTCCCTCCTCCTCCTCTTCCCTCCTCCTCCTCTTCCCTCCTCTTCTTCCTCTTCCCTCCTCCTCCTTTCCTCCTTCTCTTCCTCCTCCTCTTCCCTCCTCCTTCTTTTTCTCCTCCTCTTCTTCCCTTCCCCTCCTCCTCTCTCTTGTTCTCTTCTTGTTCTTCTTCTTCCTCTTCTTGTTCTTCTTCCTCTTCTTGTTCTCCCCCCATCTCTTCTTATAAAGCCACTAATATGATCACGAGGGCTCCTACCCTCACGAGCTCATCTCATATTAATTCCCTCCCGAAGATCCCATCTCCAGATACCATCACATTGGGGGTTGGGCTTCACCTGTTAATTTTGGGGAAACAATTCAGTCCATAGCAGTCAGTAAATAGATAACAAAGCGAATTTCCCTGGTGGGAAGCGCTGCAGAGGAAGAGGTGCTGGGAGGAGGGTGATGGTTGGGGAGGGACAGGGAAGTCCCTGAGGAGGCAGCAATTTAAGCTGAGATGGGAAGGAAGAGAGGAAGGTGCCAGTGGAGGGCCAGGAAAGGGGGATTTTGGGTGAAGAGAATGGTGACAGCAAACAGGTGAGGAAGAGCGAAGTGTGTCCCGGGACTGAGGGAGGTGGGGGCTGGAGTCCAGAAACTGCAGAGCAAGCTGGCACCAGAGGGTGGAGGTGGCAGGAGCCCCATTCGGGGCATGGTGGGGATGTAGGAGGACAGAGGGGTCCACGGATGGATTCCGAGGTACTGCTGGTCTAGGGGCTGGTTGGGTGTTTCCTGCTACTGTCCAGGCAAGACGTGGCAACCACTTAGATGGGGGTCTGGGAGGGGAGAAGAAAAGTGGACAGCTTGGGGATGTCCCTTGGAGTTAGAACCAACCGAGTTTGTAGGTTTTCAGCTTGAGTACCTAGGACACTAGCAGTACCGTCTACCGAGAAGGCAAAGCCGGGAGAGAAATAGGTTTGAGGAGGCAAATAAAATCTCTGTTGGACATGCTACATGTGGGATGCTCGTTCTACGTCCAAATGGGGAGGACACACAGGCCGGCAGATCCCAGGCCAGGAGCTCCCAGAAGGACCTAGGCTTGAGACCTGAGTTTGTAAGTCATCGGTAACATCTGGCAGGGCTCAGGTACTTAGAGGGCAGGGGAAGGAGGAGGAGATGGTGATGGGGCAGAGGCAAGAGAAGGAGGAACCAAGGAAGGAAGACAGAAGGCCATGCATTTTCCCGGAGGCCCTGGCCACCGAGAAGATGAGGTAAGAGAATGGGGTCATTGAATTTGGTGACCTAGAGGTTGAGAGTGGTCGGCGGGAAGTTTTCTAGTGAATATGGAGGAGATGAAAGGAATGGGGATGGGAGTGGAGGAAGGAGAGAGGGCTGGAGGGAGAAGGGAAGAGAAATCATTTCAACTGATCAACTATGCAGAAGAAAAGCAACTTTAGGAGTGAGGTCCTGGGAAAGGGGAAGGAGGTGGGATCCAGGGCCCAGCTGGAGGGGTTCTACTAGGAGCAGGCGGGGTGCTTGTTCCATGGCCGTAGGAGGGAAGAGAGAGGAGAAAGGTGCACCTCGTTGCTGGAGTCCCTGTCGGTTGATTGGGAGAATCCAGGAAAGGGAGATGGGTCGGTGGATAGGTGGAAGGCCTAGGTCACAACATCCGACGGCAGAAAAGACCGATCAGGAAAATAATGTTTTTTCTTTCAACCTGGTAAAATATTTTTCTCCTGTCAAAGAGCAGGTGGCCTTTAAGGTATGTTTATCAATGACCATTCCCCTACATTTTCAAAGAGCGAAGCAGTCTTCAGATTGGGCGTGAAATGGAGAACGCGGCACGGACTTAACCTTGACTGTGCCATTGGCACTTGCTGGCAGCAGCCGAGCCTCGGGCACCCTGAGCAAGCACGAGGTGGGGAAACAAGACCTGCTGGTGTTTACACCAGAACTGACCGGGAAGTGGGAGGGGCTGAGCCTAGGATCTGGGGCCACTTGACCTTGACCTTACACCTGTGTGTGTCCTAACTGCTTGCTTCCAGTTCAGCCCCTCTCATCTGAGACCACCCTCTAGCGGGGAGTCTTCCCTCTCTGGCCCTTTGATGCTCTACACATCATCTCCTCCATTCTAGTGGTTCCCTCTTCTTCTCCCAGGGGTGACAGCATCGCAGGTGCATCCCTGGCTCCTGGGGCTGCAGCTCCTGGCCCTGGTCCGTGGCTAGGGCCTCCCCACCCTCAGCGTCTCATCTCAGCTGGGCCGGCTCTGTACCACCCCAGGGTCTACAGTGTGGGTGGGACAAGGCACACACACTTGTGATTGATAAACAGAGTGTGTCATTTAAAGAAGTCAAGACAGATTTTTTCTGGTCTCTGGTTAACACTGACTTAGATCTAAGAAAATCTATAGATCAGATTTTGCTGCTTTCAAGATAAATGTGCTGACATTTTTGACCCAGAGCACCAGTAACCTCTGAGAATGAAATGACTCCCCCATTTCCCATGTTCTGGATGGATTTGGCAGAGCTTGCATCAGGCTGCAAAGTGCAGGAAGTTGAAGCTGACTCCTCGCTTAAAGAGAAAATATTAAATATTCAATGTTCATTTGTCTGTTAAGTAAACAGTTGCATTCTTTCAGAAGTCCTGATAATGGCGGGGCGCAGTGGCTCCCTCCTGTAATCCCAGCACTTTGGGAGGCTGAGGCAGCTGGTCACGAGGGCAACAGATGGAGACCATCCTGGCCAACACAGTGAAACCCTGTCTCTTCTAAAAATACAAAAATCAGCTGGGCGTGGTGGCATGCGCCTGTATTCCCAGCTACTCGGGAGGCTGAGGCAGGAGAATCTCTTAAACCCAGGAGCGGAAGTTGCAGTGAGCAGAGATCACGCCATTGCACTCCAGCACAACATCTGTAACACGGGACAGTCCGCTTTCCCCATAGCTGCGTTAACTCTGCGTTCAAGGCCTGGACTTTTCCTGAATAATGGGTAAAGTTAAGAGAAGGAAAGCTTTACTTCCTTGCCGGACTAAATTGTCATCTGGGAAATAGCTTGGGCTCGGTCTAGAGGAATACAGCATTGTCCTTTGTCATCTGGGAAACATCTTGGGCTCGGTTTAGAGGATACAGCATTGTCCTTCACCCAGGTGATTGTATTTGCTGTTTTCCGTTGGTTGGATTCGATCAAGGCAGGACATTGTTATCTCTGTCTCTCAGCCTGGAAGTAGCATCTGATTTGTAAGCAGTTGACTCCTGCTGGATGGGCACGTAAACGAGGTGTCATGTTATTAAGATGTGGTGAAGGGTGAGACACCTTCCCTGTGCTTGGAATGCTCCAGCCCCCACACAGGGCACCCCCTTACCTGTAGCACCATCTCATCAGAAGTTGGCTCGAGTGCTGGGAATTGGAGCAAAGGCAGGGAGGTTGTTGGACGGGCTGGTACAGCCATAGCATGTGAAAGGTGGAGGAGTTATCTCTGCTTCCTGGGGACGAAGGCCTCTCCCGGGCTGGGAAGTTCCTGTCTCTTGTACTCAAGGTCTGTCTTCCCTGGACGGTGCTAGACAAATAGGGTTCCTTTGACTCCTTGGAAAGTTCCCTGCCTTTGAGCATTGTCTTTCTTTAAACAGCCTTCAGTGCCACCAGCTAGGTTCTTGCTTGCTGGATTCTTCTTGTCCTGCTTCTCTGAGATCTGAGGGGGGTTTGAATGATCTTGAATCCATTCCCAGCCAGCCTCCTGGTTCCATTCCAGCATTCATTCATTCATTCATTCAACAGATATTTTGAGTATCTACTCATGCCAGGCACCATGCTCCTTGCAAAACATGCAGAAAAAACAAGATTGATTAAGTTCCTTGGTTTTATTGTGTGTCTGTTTTTTTTTTTTGAGATGGAGTTTCGCTCTTTTTGCCCAGGCTGGAGAGCAGTTATATGACTTGACTCACCACAACCTCTGCTTCCCGGGTTCAAGCAATTCTCCTGCCTCAGCCTCCTGAGTAGCTGGGATTACAGGCGTCTACCACCACACCTGGCTAATTTTGTATTTTTAGTAGAGACAGAGTTTCTCACATTGGTCAGGCTGGTCTCGAACTCCTGACCTCAGGTGATCCTCCCGCCTCGACCTCCCAAAGTGCTGGGATTATAGGTGTGGGCCACTGCGCCAGGCCTCAACATCATAATTCTTAAGCAGAGCTCTGTGTGTCTTTTGTGTGTGTGTGTGTGTGTGTGTGTGTGTATGTGTGTGTGTTTTGTCTATTTTATTGTGTGTCTATTTTTCTAGTTTAACCCAGAACACACTTGTGATTGATAAACAGGGTGTGAGAGGGCATGTCCCAGGCTTGTGTTTCTAGGCAAGGTCAACTTCCGATGGCTTCCCCGAAAGCTTTCCCCTCTTATTTCTTGCCGAGAGGACCTCCATTGTGTTCAGGTGTTGATGGCGAAATTCTTCGGGGGACGCCAGGGCTCTCTTCAGTCCCAGGGGATAAACCCAGATCTGTGGAAGCCCATCATTGCCAGTGATTGGTTTAGGGCTGGCCTGTAACTCAGTTATTCCCAGCAAGATGGGTAGGCACTTCTAGGCCAATTTCCTGGCCCTTAAAAAAAGGGTGTACGATTTCTGTCTTCTGGATTTTGGGAAATATGATGGTTGTGGGAGCTGCTACGATTACCTTGCAGCCATGCCGGTCCAGCCCAAGCTCATAGCATGGCTGACCCTAAAGAAGGGACCCAGGTGACATCCGCCCTACCTCCAGACTTCTTGCGACATGAGATGATACATTTTACTTCCTCTTTAAGGTAGTTTAGGTTGGATTTTCTAGAATTATGCAGCCCAAAGTATCCTCCTTGAAAGCAAAAGACATCTGGCCTCGTGTTCAGGCCCACTGTGTGGCCACTTTTACCTTGCTCCAGGCTCATTGTCTTGTGCCCAGTTTTGTACACAAGTTCATTCTTTTCTAATGGCCAGATGCTTGGATTTCCTCTTCCACCACCGTCTCCAGCACAGCACTGAGCCTAATATCTTGCATGTTGTAGGCTATCAATAAAGGCTTATTGAGTTGAATTCGAGTTTTAAGGACAGGAGTTTAAATGTAGTGACTACCCATGGGCTTCTGAGAAATTACTGAAAGCCAATCTGTGGCCCAAAGAGAGGACGGGCTGATCAAGGCATGTACTGTTGGGCCAGGCAGACAGCGATGGGGATGAACGTGCCCCACGTGAGGTGCCAGAGAAAATCCATCATGCATCCCGAGCCCTGTTTTTTATTGAAAAATCCATTTATAAATAATCTGGGCAAATAAAGTAAAAGGCACTTTACTGGGATTCAGAAAAATTCATGGCTACTGAACATCCGACCAGTCCAGCTCCCAGCTCCCAATTAGCCCATGCCAGGGCCTCTCTCAGTGGCAGGGGCCCTGCCAGCCACTCCAGGGGGTACCCTGGGACTATGAGTCATTTTCTTATTTCTTAGCATGCTGGGCGTGAAATCTTTCTCTTTCTTTTTACGTGCTAGCACTTACGGGGTGCTTTGGCCTGGCAGATTTATCGACATGTTTTTGTGCAGATAATTGACAGCGGAGCAGAAAGACAGACTCCTCTAGGTTGCTCCCTCTCTGTTCACTCGCTAGCTTCAGAACTCAGGGATGGTGGGAGGAATGGCCCAGCTGGACACAGGTCTGGCCTCCGCGGAGCTGGCGAGCAGGAAAGGCAAGTTCCAGACCCCTCCGGCCATGCCCTTGACCCTGCTGCGCCCCTGTATCCCAGGAGTGTGTCCTCATTCCAGGCAATTCCTTTGTTTTACGATTGTTCCCTTAACCCAAAGGCAACTGGGAAAGATTGTCATCCTTCTCCACGAAGAGGCCACTGTCATTTAGTGAGTACCTACTGCATGCCACACGCCATGCAGAAGATGACTGACGCTTCATCTCGCCTAGCTGGCCCTTACAGAGACCCTCTAAGGACAAATATGAGACTCAGAGATGTTAACTGACTTGCCCAGGGTCATACAGCTTGTAAGTGGTGGAACCAGAGTGAGAAAATGCAGTTTTTTTTGAAGCCTCACCTCCTTCCATCAGGATCACAGTGGACATATTTTCCAAGCTGAAAATTGGATGCAGATGACCTGGCCTGGGTCACGGGCAATCGGTAGTTGTTGAGGGAATAAATACACGAATTGGGCCAAGCGTCAGCCCACGGATAGGGCTTTTGTCAGTGAAGCGTTTTGGCCATCTGGTCCCAGGGACCACCAGGTCTGTCTGCCTCTCTGTAGGGTGGGCTGTGGGTGGCGGGGAGCAGAACAAGAAAGCCCGGACAGCAGGTTGGGGTGCTGTGGCCTCTGAGGGTTGAGTGGGAACAGGGGACTGGCAGAGGGGCTGGTAGCAGGAAGCGGGGTGGGGCTTGTGTGTGGCTGCTACCTGGGTTCATTTGCCAAATCAGCGAAGTCTGACGCTGAGACTCCAGACTCACCCGGGGTCTGGCTTGGGAAAATATTAGGCAGCACGAAATAGAATCAGACGGTCTTAACCGCAGACCCACACTGCACCTATATTTTAAAAAGCATCGTGCAGCCGAGGCTTAGAAAGCCCGGCACCAGCGTGAGGCCGTCTTGGTTAATGAGAACCCTGCGCCTGCTACTCCTTGCCACGGCCTCCTGGGCTGCGGATGCGCCGGTCCTAGGGGTCCTAGGTCCTCGGGTGAGTCCCGGTTCCCAAAGAAGGACGCACCCTTTGCTCTCCGGAGCAGGGAGGGCTCTTCTGAGAGGCGGGGCCTGGAAGTGTCCGGAGCCGCCAGCCTCAGGGGCTGCCCTGGTCTCTCCTCTCCTCTCCTCTGCCCACACAAAGAACGGCAGCATCAGTGCAGAGCAGGTAACGGGGGCGAGCCCTAGAGGGCTTCGAGGGCTCCCCGAAGTCGCAGGAGGCGCGGATACCGTCCTGCACTTTCCGGACTTTCGGGGAAACTCATGAAAGAGCCTGACTATGCAGCAGCCGCGCCTGCTTTTATTTCAGCCTGGACACTGATTCACGTTGGGTCCCGTAGTACATCATTTTTCATTCAGTGACTTGTTTTTCCTCACTTGAAAAATGGGCGTGATCGTGGTGGTCACTGTCGTCTCCCCGCAGCAACGGAGCGAGGCTCTGCGGTGATTTCCTTCCAAAGTCGAAGCTCCTCTGACACTGCACAACCTTTTGAGCACCGTCTCTCATCGCGGTGACGCCTGTTGCCCCCTAGTGGTCAGCAGCAAAGGGAGTTGTTGAGCCGAAGATCCCAGGTTGCACCTGGGACCCAGGCCTGACCCTGAACCCAGGTCTTCCTTCTGGCTCCGAGGCATTGTCCCTGTGGGTAATAGGGAGGGGACCAGAGCCGGAGTCCACCCAGTCGCCTCCACCAGGCAGCCCTCCAGCTTGTCAAACTGTCGCCAGCGGTGTCTTCTCAGCATGGAGATCGTGTATGAATGTTAAGTCGAGAAAAATCACTCAGGCAAGGTAAAAACTTGGTAAATCACTTGCTTTGGTGCAGGGGACTGAATAGGAGATACGCTTTTTCTGGCTCTGAAACTCATAGGGGAAGTGAGCTTTGGGAGAGGCACTGACTTGGTGTGTGTTTTGGGGCAAGTGGAAGTTTAAAGAGGGACAGTCAGGGGGCTCACTTGGGCTGTGCTTGGAGGCACAGAGTCTGGCTGAGCATGAGAGCGAGCGTGCCAGTCAGGGCCGGCAGACCGGTGGCTTGCTTAGGAGTATGGACTGGAGCGAGCCTCCCCCTCCTCCTCCCCTCCTCCAACAAGGTCATCAGTGACAAATTCGCAGGAGCTGGTGAAGGTGGATTGGGGAGGATTTGGACGTGTTTCTTCTGACCTTGATGGGGCCATGTCCCCTCTATTTGTAATCTTGAGCTAGAACAACTGACAAATGGCCTGATAGGAGACAAAAGCAAACAATAGACTCACTTGAAAGATACAGTGAATAGAATTTAATTGAAAATTTTTTTTGGTGCAGACATTGATTTGACCCTGTAAGATGTATGGAGTAAATCATTAGGGGAATTAATATATATTAAAATGTAGTTTATTATCGTGAAACTTTTATTGTGCTTGTAGTTGTGTTTTTAATTATTATTTTAATGACTTTCTGTATTTCAAATCGTGATAAATCTATTCTATTTTTTAAAAATAAACGGACTATAGTTTTACAAGGTGATGTGTAGCGCAGAGCTGTTGATGAGTATTGCTCCTTCATTAATGAGAACGAACAGATTAGAAAGACTAAAAATGGACCGATTTACACACTTTAAAAAAAGCCAATTAATATCTAACCATTAAACACAAATGTTATAGATTAGTCTTACTATCTTATCTATTCTCTGGGCTCCTATTGGATCATTCAGAGATTGACTCTTTAAACCAAATAAGTGAAGGAGGCTCTAAAAGTGGAAATGCCTGGGACCAATTAAAACAAAGGATTTGGGCCATAATGTGCTGAAAATACCCACGCCCTCCTGCCTGGGGGACCATTATCAAAATGAGCAAAGAGGATGAAGGTGCTTGTCCAAGCTATCTTTGAGGGATGAAGCGGAGGCTGTTGGCTCTGCTGGTAGGATCAGGGTTTTGGGTGATTTCCCCAGTGATGAAGACAGACTCATGCTGGCTTTTCTGCATTGCATCTCCTGAGCCTTCTTGGAATCAAGGGCAGATCCTTGTTCTACGCTTTATGGGGCTTCGTGGGTACCCCACTCTACGTGGAAATCAGCCCTATGGCCACTCTCAATGCTGACCTATCCCAGCTGAGCTAAATGACATGTGGTTTTACTGTCAGGACCATATGTCCTCAGTTTTCCAATTCAAATGTCTTATTTCAGATACTTGGTTCCATTAGCCACACGGGGGCTTATGCCGTCTTCCTCCCTGGCTGTGTGCCGGTTGGATATTTCTGACTTTGGAGGTTGTCAGGCAACATGTCTTGGCAGCCAGAGGCAGGGGAGTGTGGATGTGAGCTGTGTGGGCTCCCGAGGCGCAGTCCTCCAAATCTGAAACCTGGCACCAGAATTTATTAGGTGACCTTGAACATGTTTATTTGCTCATTCATTCATTTATCCATTCATTCATTTCTTCATTATTTGTAAAATCTGGGTCCTGTTCCAAGGATTGCAGATATAGCAGGGATCAGAATGGAGGAGAATCTCTGCATTCCAGTGGGGGTGGGTGAGGCCTGGAGAAGGGCATTCAGCAAGCAGTATAGCAAAATGCAGAGTACACTGCAGAACATCGGGCGGGACTGTTGCTGTGGAGAAAAAGGGAAGTGGGGTAGAGGGTCAGCCAGTGTGTAGGGGGTGCTGCTATTTCACAGGGTGGTTAGGGAGGCCTTACCCATAAGGGGGCATTTGGGCTGTGACCCAGAGCAAGTGAGGGAGTGAGCCAAGTAGGATTCCGATGGAAGAGTTTCTTCTAGGCACAGGGGATGCAGGGGCAGAGGCCCTGGGGTAGGAGCCTCCTGTCTGTTCAGGTAGTAGCAAGGGGACTACGTGGCTGGGTGGAAGGAGTAGACCAGAAAAATCATGGGGCCAGATCATGTAGAACAGATAGGTTATTGGGAGGACCTTGGCTTTGCCTTTGAGTGAGATGGGGGCTCTTTTAAAGGGTCTCCCTGGATGGTGTGAAGGAGCAAGAGTATAGACAGGGAGGGCTGAAAGACAGACATGCAGGCTTCCAGATGGGATGAGGTGCTGGTAGCTTGAACCAAGGGGGCAGCAATTAAGATGGGAGAAGTGTTGGATTTTGGCCATATTTTGAAGGTAGAGTGGACAGATTTGCTTCTAATGTTTCAGAAGGAAAGGCGACAAGGAGGACTCAGATGTCTGGCCAGAGCCACTAGCAGGGTGGTGCTGTCATCTACGGAGACAGGGGAAGCTACAGAAAGAGAAGGGGTGTGGGTGTGGTGGTGGGGAATCAAGGGTTATGTGTGAAGTGTGTAATGTTTAAGATCCCGGAAGATGTTTGGATGGAATTGTTTAATAGGCAGCTGGATCTAGGAGCCTAAAGTTCAAGGGGAGACGTTCAGGCTGAAAATGTAAATTATTGGGTAGAGCTCTGAGTCTGAGTGAGATGACTGGGGAGGGAGTGGAGATGGCAAACTAGGCCCAGGGGAGGAGATCTGGGGCAATCTGCTGTTTAGAGGGCAGGGGGATGAGGAAGAATCAGCAAAGGAACCTGAGAAGCAACAGCCAGAGAGAGCAGAAGGTCCAGAGAGAGTGGGCGTGTTAGGGGCTAAGTGAAGTTGATGTTTCCATGGGGAGGGAGGGTTATCAAAAGATGCTGGCAGGGCAAGTAAAATTAAGAATTCTCCACTGGCTTTGGCAATGTGGAATTCTTTGATGACCTTGACAACGGTGGTCTTGATGGAATAGTGGAGGTAAAAATTGGATCGGAGTGGGCTTGGCAGAGAATGGAAGGTGAGAACTTGAAGGCAGCCAGTATAGACACTGCAAAGGAAGTTAGCTTTGAAGGGGAGCGTAAAGATGGAATAGTAACATTACCTAAGTCTTACAATTCTATTTCCTGATCTGTAAAATGGGGACACAGATGATACCTCTATCATAGGTATCTACTGGGATGACTAAATGAGATGTTGTTGGAAACTCAGTGCTTAACACATATTAAGGGCTTAAGAAGTTTGCCAGTGCTGAGTGCCGCCTGTCTGACTGAGGCGTGGCCAGGAGGGTCTGCCCTGGTGTTTCTGTATCCTGGGGGTTTTTGAAGGTAATCTCTGTTACTCTGCCCTCCTGGGGTTAGAAGGAAATCAAAAGTTTGGGTAAATTCCCCATTTTTGGCGGTTGTGAAATGACAGAAAGATCAGAAAGTCAGAAATACCACATTCCTGCTACGTGGTGGCTTATCTGTGACTGCAAATGAAGCCCGCTGCTTCCCTCTTCCTGTATTCAGGTTTATTGCCTGCCTTGCAGAATGGCACGTTTCAAGATTAAAGCCATTTTGACTTTGAGTTACAGTCTTTGAAGTACAGGGTTTTTTTCCTAATTATAAAAACACATGCTAATTGTAGAAAAATGGGAAAATAGAAGAAAATGTGCAGAAAAGAAATTTATCTGAGGCCTCCTACCCAAATCCAACTGCTGTTAATGTTTTAGTGAGTTTTCTTCCAATGCTTGTATGAACTCTTTAAAAATACATTTGAGATAATACTGTTATAGAGTGTTGTATCTTGCTTTTTCTCCTCAACATTGTTATTGGAAGCATTAAATTCTTCATTAATTTTTTAATGGCTGGGTACCATGGAATCTTTACATTTTCCGTCTCAACTTATATCCACGTGAAACGGTAGGAATAGTTAATCCTTTTCTAGCATTCACTGGGTTCCAGGCCCTCTTTTAAGTACTTTACCTAAATTAGCTCATTTAATGCTCATAGCCACCTTCTCACATAGGAAAGATCATTATTTCCAGTTTACAGTTAAAGCCTTTAACATGAGTTAAAGCCCTACGTTGAGTGTGGGGCCCAAGGGTGAAGGGACAGACACCCTTTAGCAGACAGTCTTGCCTCCCATGCAAGGCCTCTGTGAGCTGGCATGTCATGTTCTTGAAACCCTGTGGAGCTGGAAGTAACTCTGGAGACATGCCTCCTACTTCAACTTTTCAGGAAAAAAGATCCCAACAGTTTTGGTAACTGTTATGGAAAAATAACAACAACCTATTCCTATCTTTCCCTCACAATCTCTTGGTGGTTGTTATTCCCTCTTTATTTGTTTCTCTTGATTTATATCTTGTATTCTCTGCTACCACTGCCTCTTGGTCAAAACGTTGGTTGTAATTCCTGCGAAAAGGGTCAGAAGTCTTCAGTGTCCGGGGCAGAAAGAAAAAACTGTGCCATAGAGCAGTGATTTGCCAAAACTATGTCTGTAACAAGTCGCCAGAAATGTGTTTTATGTTATGACCCAGAACACATATATATATTTTCATTTATGATGATGGTATCTGAACAGAAGTTTCAGGAAACAGTGTTACCTGTGGTGAACTTTGATATTTTCCACTCCACTCCATTCTCTTTGATTAAAACAATACCAGTTTCTACCTTAAACTGATTTCAGGACTCAATGGTTACGACAAATTGCAGCAGTAAAATTGCTGCCCTGGACCACAGTGTTGGTTCAGGACCAAGGACAGCAGCCCACCTCTCCCTTCCCAGAAGTCTTCCTGTTCTCTGCTTTCCCTGCTGTCACATTTTGGTTCCTTGTTCTGACTTCTCCAGCCTGTGTTGATCTGGCTCTTCTTTGATTTCCCATGGTGCTCTTTCCATCACAGTGATTTTCTTTTTGAGACGGAATCTTGCTGTGTCACCCAGGCTGGAGTGCAGTGCTATCTCAGCTCACTGAAATCTCCACCTCCCAGGTTCAAGCAATTCTTGTGTCTCAGCCTCCCCAGTAGTTGGGATTACAGCTGCCATCACCACACCAAGCTAATTTTTATATTTTTAATTGAGACAGCGTTTTGCCATGTTGGCCAGGCTGGTCTCGAACTTCTAACCTCAGGTGATCCACTCACCTCGGCCTCCCAAAGTGCTGGGATTACAGGTGTGAGCCACCACATCTGGCCCGATAGCAGTGATTTTAGACCCTAAGTTAGGTGCCTGGTCTTCCTAGATCATAAGCTTGGAGAGAAGACCTAGGTTTTCACCATGGCTTCTATTCCCTTTAATGCTTGACCCAGATCTCCAAGGAATAAGTGGAACTTCAAAGACGAGGATAAGGATGTTGCTTCAGGGTTCTTCCCCGGGAGTGTGTCTGGCTGCAGGTCTGCTGGGACTGACTTTGTAGACTGTCATCACATGGGACAAGAAGGGCCTCCCTTTATCGGAACCTCTTTCTTTTTTACATGACTAGAAAAACATTGAGTCCTTCTTCTCTTGATATTGCTCCATTGTAACCCTTTCAAAAGCAAGCTCCCCTTTTATAGCTTTGACATTATGTGCATCACCGCATCACAAGGTTTTCGGGAAGATATATTTGACTGTGCTTTTTCCCTGCAGCCCATGCTGCTCTTCAGGTGACACAATATGAGCTTTTGCACTCCTTATCTTTCACCTTACTCCTTGGTAATCTCAAGGAGCAAAGGAAGAGGAATAAGACATCTCTTTTTTCTTCCTAATAAAATCTGAGATTCTAAGGATAGGGCCCATCTGGTCAAAGGGAAGACTGATATAGATTTATCAATGGTCAGTTTTTTTTTGACACACCCACCATTTTTAGTTTGAACTAAGTCCGCACGTGTTCCTAGGCTCATGTCTTTGGGAAGGGGGCACTGGCGTGATTGATTAATAATATCTGAGTGTTGGAGCCCAGTCCCTTTCTGCTTTCCCAAAGGGACCCTTGCCGTGATAACACAGCGGTGGGCCTTCTGAGTCGTGTGTCAGCCAGGAGGCCTGTGTTCATGCATATGTTAAGGTCTTCCGAGACCAGACCCCACTCCTCTTCAAAGCAGGGTGGAACAATTACCTCTGTAAAATTCATGAATTCTCCTCCTGTTTGCTCTCCAGTTCCAGAAGCTCAAAGCTGGGGTGCGCGTTTGTCATGTGGGATTCATGATCACAGGTGTTAGCAAATAGAGGTGGTGACTAATCTGAACTTGTCTTGTGAAGACGGGTTATGAAATCCAAACACTATTGAAATGCAAACACCTTTCATCTATTAATGGCCACCAGTGGCCTATAATCAAGTCACACTCTGTTAGCTACACAATTAACTTGTTTGTTTGAAGTGTGAATTAAGGATTTGAGGCATTTGCTAATGAATCTTGCTTGCTCCCTACTTTGGCTGAAATCCCTGTGTTTTCCAAATGCAGGCAGTTCTGGAATTTAAGGAAAGATTTTTTTTGGACCCTATTTTCCCTCCTATGTGAAAGAAGCTTCTGTTTTGCTTTTGCACAGATGGAAAGAAGCAGGCTCTGACACCCTCCTTCCCCACTGGACTCTGTCTTGATTTCATTCTCAGTTTTGTAACTTGTGGAAAGTGCCTCCGCTTGCAGCAGTTCGAATGGCTCTCTCTGCTTGAGTGTTGTACCCCTTCTATGGGAGCAGAGGGGAGTGGTGGAGTCTCCCCCTTTGCCAGCCTCCTTTGATTCTGTCTTTGTTTGTGACTCTCCTCTGGAACGAGTTTCTTTTGTAGATAATGGGATTCCATTATGGGGTGTTAGGGCTTCTCTGGAGCTGTCGGCTGTGAGGGAAGATAGGAGGTTTTGATCAATGGTTTCTGCTTGTATCTTGGATGTGTTAATTTTAAGATGGCTTGCTTCTGTTTTTATTAGTTTTATTGGATTTGTGTTGGGGGAAAGGTTAGGACGAGTGTTGGTGTTTGTTCTGCAAGGAAACGCGGTTGCTCGGGGTTAGGTGGCTCTGCTGTACTTGGAGGCTGGAAGCGCCTGGAGCGAGGCAAAATGCCCACTTCTGCTCTGTCCCTGTAGGCACCAGAGCTGCTGTCTGCTACCATCAAAGCCTTTTCTGACTTCTTTGAGTGACTTACGACCCATTTCCAAAGGGCTGTATTGGTTAATGTTCTAAAGCAGAGGTGTTAGTGGAGCTTTTCAGCATTGTGGGTGGGGTTATTTATGGGTGGAAAGAGCGCGCGCGCGCGCACACACACACACACACACACACACACACACACACATAAATTCATGATTTATTTAGCCGTGGATTCAGAATTTATCTCAAAGGGACGTGGCTACACAAGGACCAGTGGATGCAGCATATTTTTGCATAGCTTATCCCTTGTCCTTAGTTCTTAATGGGAGTTGGCAGTGTGTGGCTGTCAGTGACACTTTCTATGCACATAGAATCCTGCCAAGGTTGAAGAAGAAGCCAAATTTTTGCAACACTACTTCTGTTATATATTCAGGTTTATATCACTGTTCTGGAAGGACTTATAACAACAATCTGTGCTCTTTTAGGCTCTTGTGATTCTTGAACTGAACCTTCAGATCAGCAAATCTACATCTTCATCTGGGGGTAGAGGTGAAGGGGGGTGGGTATTAAAGAAGGCAGAATCAGTATTGAGTAGTCTTCAAACACTATCTGTCCCTCTCACTTTTTGATATTTGAGAAAGTCTGTATCCCCATAGGCTTATGATAGCCCATCCCTGAGACAACAATGGCACCCTCAAAGTTTTAACCCTGTTTTTTTAGGCTGGCTACATCATTCATCCAAAGATTGCTAACCTCTCAAAGAATAAAATAAAAGTCTAAAAACTTATGATGAGACTTTTGCTACTGGCTGTGATGGGATAACTAGGACTAGATTCATCCTCTTGCTACAAGTATAAAACTGGATAAAACCTGTGAAATACATATTTTCAGTTATTAGATGAGAGAGTAGGACTGTGGTTTCTAAGAGAAGACTGTAAACCCTACAGTCACT
Source organism: Leontopithecus rosalia (assembly GCA_028533165.1). Lineage (NCBI taxonomy): Eukaryota > Metazoa > Chordata > Mammalia > Primates > Cebidae > Leontopithecus > Leontopithecus rosalia. Next base: position 5,319,019 of record CM052659.1, read on the forward strand.
TTGTATTTCTGCCTGGAGGCATTTCAAGACTGTGTCTTCGGGGAGGTCTTCCAAGAAGAGTCCAGTGACCTTGTTGAGCGGAGGAGACAGATATCAGAGTTTGGAGAGGCTGATGTATCTGGAATTTGTAGGGCAGAATATTTTACAGGAGAAGGTCTAGCAGATAAAGTGCTCTAGAAATGCATATGGCTCCCCCGCAATGTTCTGTTGAATACTAAACCATTGATGTGTGAGGTGAAGCTCCACAAAACTGGACAAAATGCACCAAGCTCATGCAGGACTTGGAGGTATTTGCACTCTGACCAGCCAGATCAGAGAGCCGTCCTTGAATATTTGGGACGTTCGGTAGAGACTCCAGAAGGAAGAAACAATAATTTCAGGGTAAAAACACTTCTGGAGTAAAGAGCGCCATAGACCCACCTTTATGAAGGTTAAAAATAAGCCTTGAGAGGGTCAGCCTGATCCACAAGTAACCTGAATGCCTGCCAGAGTAAAGCCTAATGCTCTTTATTTAAAGATACAATTGCTGACAGTGTCCCAAACTTGAGAAAAACTGTAAACTCACTGATCTGGGAAGCTCAACACACCCCAAGCAAGGTAAATACAAAGAAAACTGCAGAATGGCACACATATTATAATAACATTTATTCAAATTAGTGATAAAGAAAACAATCTTTTCTTTCCTTTTTTTTGTGACAGAGTCTTACTCTGTCATGTCATCCAGGCTGGAGTGCAGTGGTGTGATCTTGGCTCACTGCAACCTCCACCTCCCAGGTTCAAAGATTCTTGTGCCTCAGTCTCCCAAGTAGCTGGAATTACAGGCACACATCATCACGCCTGGCTAATTTTTTTACTTTTAGTAGAGATGGGGTTTCGCCATGCTGGCCAGGTTGGTCTTGAACTCCTGACCTCAAGTGATCCTCCTGCCTTGGCCTCCCAAAGTGCTGGAATTACAGGCATGAGCCACCATGCCCAGCAAGAAAATAATCCTAAAGTCAGCTAGAGGAGGGGAAAAAGACAGATTACAGAGGTCAAAGATAAGAATTTCTGCAGACTTCTCATTGGAAATAATGCAAACTAGAAGACAGTGGAATTGGATCTCTTGAGTGCTGAAAGGGGGAAGAATCTGTCATTCTAGAATTCTGTATTGAGTAAATTATCCTTACATGGTCCTGGAAATGTTTTACATCTTGAACATGGTGATAGATACATAATGTATTTGTTGTTAACATCTACTGGAGTGTACATTTAAAATGGGGTACGTCTTATTGTGTGTAAATTATACCTCAGTGATGCTGATTAAAAATAGGTTTTAACCCTGAAATATGGGATAACATAATTGTAGTAAAGTAATACGTGTAGATTCGTGGTCAGCATTAGAGGAAACTGAGGCACAGAGATATCGGGTGACTTCCCCCAAAGCATATGGCCAAAGGGAGGTGGAATAACTTTTTCTATTCTAAAAGAAATGCTTCTTCTCTCTCAAAATAGGTAGATTCAGGTTTTCTCACAAACTAAAGGGTAGGACATCCATTCCTCCAGTGCCTTTCAGACTGTGGTCTGGCTGGCATCTAGGAAACTTGCTATAAAGGCCTCACTGGGGCAATTTGATGTTTCCTCTCAAATACATGCTGCTTCTCTTTCAGCTATTTTTTTCATTCTGCCTCTACTTTTTAGCATGTTTTCTAGGATTACACATCAGTGAGACTTACACATCCCCAGCACTGTGGATTAATTCTTCTTCTTCTTCTTTATTTTTGAGATGGAGTTTTGCTCTGTCGCCCAGGCTGGAGTGCAATGGCATGATCTCAGCTCACTGCAGCCTCCACCTCCCAGGTTCAAGTGATTCTCCTGCCTGAGCCCCATGAGTATCTGGGATTACAGGCATGCATCACCGTCATGCCTGGATAATTTTTGTGTTTTTAACAGAGGTGGGTTTTCACCATGTTGGCCAGGCTGGTGGATTATTCTCATACCTGTCAGGATCCTAGCAAGAGACAGAAGCCATGTTTGGTTATTTAAACAGAAAATTTAATACATAACGACTTTCTAGCTAGTAGAATGTGGCCGATTACTCGTAGAGATGAAAGAGAATTCTAAGTGTTTCCAGAATATCAGGGGCAAAGCAGCAGCTGCTGTCTCTAGGCTGAGGAAAAGTAGACAACAAATAAAATAAGGACCAGAAGACCCTCCCTGACGTTGGCCGAAATTCAAACCTCTTCAAAGAGTGCAGGGCTACCAAAGGAACACACTGCCCGCACAGGGCCTGGGCCGGGAGTGGTCTGTAGGAGTGGCTAATTGTCCCTGGAGGACGTCAGCCAGATACTGGTCTAAAGCAGCCTGCCAGTGGAGGGATTGTGTCCTGGGGTGTAGCTGAAGCTCACCTGCATGGCCGGGCTCCAGTCTAAGTAATAATGGTGATTATAATAATGACGGTGACGGTAAGAGGTCCGCAAGGGATGTGTCATTGCAGCTATCATCTTGCAAGTTTGTGTCATTGCTGCCTATTGATGAAGCTTAACATTCTACTGTGCCAGCAAAGGAGACACGTTTGCAGGGTCCAGCTTCAGTATCACAAAGAGGGACCAGGAAGGGTGAAAATGGAACTCAGAGATAATAAATTGATGGTGGAACAATATCAAAATAGAAATTGTGGCAATCTTGGGTTTGGCTTCATCAGCACATGTCACTGTATTAAGGGGCAGCGAGTGTTCCGGTTAAAACTGCACTGTTGTAAAATCTGTTTCTTTCTGGGTTGCCTATATTGGTTCACGGTCTTACAATCCACTCAGTTTCCAATGCCATAAATACCGGAGTGGGAGCTCCACGGCCAAAGGCCTACAAATCCAAGCCGGCCATGACAGTGAGGAAAGCCGGCGGGTTGAGGTGGCGGTCCTTTGAGCACTCAGGCCCATCCAAATGGACAGCAGTTTCTCGGTGCCAAGCAGTGGATGCTGTGCAGTGTGCAGGCCTGGGGTTGCCAGGCCTCATTTTTCAAGAGAAGCTGGAAATCCCTGACCCTCAGTCTTTAGGCAGATAAGCCAACTGCCAAGAAGACTGTGTGGACCAGGCAGGCACATCTCTGGGTAGAGTCAGTCCCTGGGCTGCCAGTTGGTGACCTTTGCTTCGAGGTGTCCTCACTTCCTCACTGTCCCTCCTTTCCCCAGCCAATTGGTTTTCAAGCCCCATTTATTTCGCTTTTGAAAACTTTCAGCTCTGTCCCATTTTCCCCACCCCCACGGCCTTAGTGCAGGGTCCTGTGGCTTCTATCCTGGGCTGTAATCACGGTCTCCGATCAGCGGCCTCTTCTCTGCCAGGCCACCACCAGAGTAATGTTTCTAAAAAGCACAGCTAGCCAGACACGGTGGCTCACGCCTGTAACGCCAGCACTTTGGGAGGCCAAGGCGGGCAGATCACTTGAGGTCAGGAGTTCGAGACCAGCCTGACAAACATGGTGAAACCCTGTCTCTACTAAAAATACAAAAATTAGCTGGGCATTGTGGTAGGCCCTTGTAATCCCAGGTACTCAGGAAGCAGAAGCAGGAGAATCTCTTGTACCCGGGAGGCAGAGGTTGCAATGAGCCAAGATCGTGCCACTGCACTCCAGCCTGGGTGACAGAGCGAGACTGCATCTCGAAATAAGTAGACAGACAGACAGACAGACAGATAGATAGCACAGCTCTTTGTGTGTCTCCCATCTGCTTCAGAGCCTTCCCCTGGTTCTTACGGATAAAACCCCATTGCCTGGTATTTTATTCCTCCACAGTCTGGGGCCTCTCTCTCCGTCTGGCTTTGAGTTCTGCCCTTCTTTTCCTTGTTCTGTGGACTCTCATTACTTTATATTGCTCAGATTTCCCTGAACGCATTTGCTACTCCCATTTTCCTGCTTTCCCTTATGCTCTTTCCCTTCCCTGATACCTTGACCACTTGTCTGCTGGGCAACCTCCTACTCACTTTTCAAAACCCCGCTGAAATGTTAGCTCCTTGGCACAACGCTTCCTTCTCTTCTCAGTCTGGACACATCGTCCGTGCTGCCAATTTGGCACTCTTTGTCTGTCTTGCTCTTGACATGATAGCCCTGGATCCCGCACCTTTATCTGTCTGCCCAGCTGTATTTCCAAGGGCCATTACTCATGTGTCTTTGTACTGTTAGGGCCTTGCATAGTGCCTGGCATATTGCAGGTGCTCAATAATTCATCACATGAGTGAACCAATGTGTAGATAAATGAATGAAAGACTGGGTGAATTGCTTCTTTACAGACTCTGGCTGTGGATGTTTCTATGGTGGCTCATTGTTTCTTCACTGATTGGTAATTTGATGGTCATAAGAATGCTTTACTATGACTAAATAACAGACAGCCAGCGGGCCAGGCTTCATTTCAGAAGCCCAGGCTGTTAGGAATGTATTCTGAATTGCTAGTTACCGTTTTGTAGACAGTCCTCCGACACCTTACAGTCTAACCACTGCTGCTCTCTTAACTTGTCAGCGTAGAGCTGAGTTGCATTTCACGCAAATGAAAAAATATAAACCATTATTCTGTATGCTAGCTGTTGATCGCCAGGGCTGGTCATTTTGAAAGCAAGATTGGCGGTGTCGGTTTTGACTTGTGGGTGGGGATTCAGGGCATCCTGTGCAGGGTGTGGGCTTGGCCAGCTGGGTGCTTGGGAGGTTCATCAGTGGACAGGGACGGGAATGCTCACAGGGAGCCACGTCCTGTGGGACCTGGGCTGGACTGTTTGTCATGAAGGAGGGCCCGCCAGCTGCATGCATGGCTGCCCTGGAGAAAGCCGTTGGATCATACCACTGGGAGAGGGCAGGGCCTGGTTATTTATTTATTTAAATTAAGGCCAATTATTTTTCGTCAAGTGCAGGGAGTGGTGGATTCTGGGAAAACTTGCTTTCACTGTAAACATGTTGGTTGGAAGTCATTAATATGACATTCACACATCCCTAATAAAGTATATAACACAGAGATCTGGCACCATTGAAATACCCCGAGGACATTAAGTATGAGTCTTAAAACCGAGAGGATTGGAAACAAGATATTTTTACTTCTCGTTTGGGAGTAGTGTGATTGCATTTTGTGGCTCTAGCAGATGCTGGGGCCAGCTGCTAGGGGAGCCTTAGCTTTTTTCCCCTTTTCCCCCCATCAGCTTTGGAACTCTCATAAAAACCAAACTTTAAGAAATTAGACTTTGAAAATCCATGTTTGTGTGCAAAATATATCTGAGGTTGTGTAGACGATAGAGAGATTTTTATTACTTGAACTCGGGAGGTATTTACATAAACACATATATACACACACACTTGTTTGTTTGACTCATTACAGTGAGCCCTAAAGACCTTCCTCCCTCCCTGACACTGAACCTGTATCTTGAAGACAGATGGAGGCCGGATTGACTGAGAGACCTGGGCGGGACCCTCTGCTTGTTCTGTGGGAGGGGAGACTGACCTCTCTGGGCTGGGGTCCTATGAGGTTGAGACAAAACAGCCTGCAGTGGAGAGCTCCTTCTAGGGAGGGAGTCGGGGCAGCAGAGAGAGCCGGGGCTGAGAGGTGGAGGTGAATCCAGCCGCTCTGGGAGGACGGCAGCTTCCCCACACACTGGAGGGGACACAACTCGTCACCTCAGAGATGGACTGAGGGGACACCTACTTTCCTTGGAAGCATGTGCTGTGAAACAGCTTCCTCCGCACCTGGGCCTCTAGGTCAGCCCCTGGGGACACAGAGGGCACAGTGGGGTGGCCGCCGTTGGCTCCAGAAGGCATAAGTGTTTGTGGGTCCCTGTGACATCTCCATGTAGAGCTGGTCGTCCAGGATGGCAGCCACAAGTGGCATTGAGCACCTGAGATATGGCTGGGCCAAGCTAGAGAGGCTGGCTGTCCATGGAAAACACACAGGGCCTCAGTAGGGAAACGAGTCTGAGATGGCACATGATTGCTTTTTAGAAATTAGTAAAATCATACTCCCTTGGATACGTTGGGTTAAAGTATAAAATATTAAAATTTCTTATCTTTCCTTTTATCTTTTAAAAATGTAGCTTCTGGAAATTTTATTTTATTATTTTTATATTGCATTACATTCTGGGATACATGTGCAGAACGTGCAGGTTTGTTACATAGGTATACACGTGCCACGGTGGTTTGCTGTACCCATCAACCTGTCATCTAGGTTTTAAGCCCCATGTGCATTAGCGACTGCGTCTAGAAATTTTAAAATGACACACGTGCCTTGCGTGTGCCTCAGGTTCTGTTTCCATTGGATGATGCAGCTCTGGCACTTACAGGTTGGCCAAGAGCTACCTCCTAAATGAGGTGCACTTGGAGGAACGGTGCGGTGTGACCTCTCACTCAGGACCTGAGCCTCAATGGCAACCGCACCTTTGTCTGTGCATGTACTCCCCCCACCCATCTCCGGGGAGGCCCATGCGTGGGCTCTTGGGGTGACATCCTTTAGAAGAGAGCTTTGCAGTCTCTGCTGTCTCAGCAGTCATCTGCAAGCCGTGCCGGGCTCCACAGTGACAGACGGACCAAGATGCAGACCCTCCCTGAATACTGAAAAACCAGGAGGGGAGAACCACCACCACATAGACCTAGCAAGAGAAAGCCGGAGTGGTGCAGCCATTGCCGAGAAAGTTCCAGAAGCTACATTGCAATGTGGAGGGACACAGCAAGGGGGACTCCCCTGAGGGGCTGGATGATGAACAGGGCCTGACAGGTTATGTGGGCAGAGTTGGCACATGGGCGCTGAGGCATGAAGTGTGGGAGCCAGGTCTGTACAGCGATGCGTGCTCACCTGCCAGCCCCGTGGGGCAGCCTGTGCCGGGACCCTCCAGCCTTGCTGGCTCCCTGCTGGTGCCCTGCTGGCTGGCCCCTGACACGGGCTTTGCAGTCCTCCCTCAGAGCCCATCAGCTTGGGGACTGGATGGTGAGTGACCCACATGCCTCTGCATGGCGGAGGTGGATGCATGGCAGCACGGTGTGTGAGCGGGCTGTGACACCAGGCGCAGCGTTGCGGCCCCCAGCCCTGCCTGGGCCTCCCTTCCTGATGTGTCTTGCTGGGAGCCTTGGGTGCCTGGTCTGCAGGCACCAAACTGCATCTGTGGAGCAGACACAGAGGGGCCTGTCTGGGACCCTGCCAGTTTGTTCTCCTGAGCCCCCGCAACACACAGACATCGCACCTTGGTAGCACTTTTTCGATTTGAACGTCCAAAGGACAAACTAGGCATTTAAAATCTACAAGCTGGACAGTCTTTGCTTTGGAGCCTGTGGCGAATTTCTTCATCTTGACAGTTGAGTCGTTCTTCTCAGCATCGATGAGTGTTTAGGATCTGGGAGGAGGAGGAAGCTAAGGGAACCAGGGCGCAGGGGAAGCCACCGGGCACGTGTGCGTGGTCCTTTGGGCTCAGGGGCTGTTTGCATAGGTGGGTGGGCTCCCATTTCCTTCATGTCAGTGCCACATCTGGCTGGGTGTCTATGCCTCTTCCTTCTTCTCCTTTTTATTTTTATTGTGGTAAAAGACACATAACATACAATTCACCATGAGTGGCCATTGGTACATTCACAAGGTTATGCAGCCATCTAGCTCCAGACATTTTCACCAGCCCAAAAAGAAACCCTACACCCATTAGCAGTTGCTCCCCATCCCCCTTTCCCCTGACCCTTGGCAACCACGAATCTGCATGTCGTCTCTATGGATTTGCCTATTCTAGATGTTTCATGTAAGTGGCGCCATGCAATACAGGGCCTTCTGTGCCTGGCCTCTCTCACTTAGCATCCTGTTTTCAGCGTTCATCCATGTGGTAGCAGGTGTCAGAACCTCCTTCCTTTTTACGGCTGAACAACATTCCATTGTACGCCCACGTCCGTGATGCATTTGGTTTATCCATTCCTCTGTCTGCGGATACTTGGGGGACTTCCCGCCTTTGGCTACTGTGAGCGATGCTGCTGTGCACATGTGTGTCTGTGTTTTTCTTTGAGTTCCTGTTTTCACTTCCTTTGGCTGTGCTTTTGTCCAGCCTCCTATGAGTCTTTCAAGCCAGACTTGTGTTTGAGGGGCAGCAAGTGCGGGGGAAGGAACGCGCATGCCTTGCGAGTGTGGAGTCCTGGCGAGGCTCCACCGTGAGCATGCTGAGCTTGGACATGTTCTTTCCTGTGTTGTACCTCAGTTTTTTCCTCTGTCAAGATGAGATAGAGCAGACCTGTGTTTTCATCTGCCTTCCTTGGGGTCCTGGGTTTGTGGACCTCTGGGGGAAGAGAGACCAGGCTGGGTGTGATGGCTCACGCCTGTAATCCCAGCACTTTGGGAGGCCGAGGCAGGTGGATCACAAGGCCAGGAGTTCAAGACCAGCCTGGCCAACATGGGGAAACCCTGTCACTACTAAAAAAAAAAAAAAAAAAAAAAAAGAGAGGCCAGACAGTGGAGCTAAAAAACCCTTCTTTTCACAACTCCCTCCCCTCCTTGGTGGGAGCACCTCCAGTTCTGTGTGTTGCTTTTGCCTCTTCCTGTGATGCTTTAAGCCAAGGGTTCCACGGAGACAAGGAATTTGGCCTATCGCTGACGTCGAGGCTCTCATGAGTTGAACTAGGCTTTTGGGGCAGCAGTGAGCTGGATCCTGCTGGAAGGAGAGAATCCCACTGAAGGAGCTTCAGTCTGGACTCCTCCTGGTCCACAGAAGGGAGGTGGAGCTGGGCAATGACCCTGTGTCAGTGAGGAACAGGGAGCTGTCAGCCTGGGCTGGGGAAAATCCAGGTCTGTATACACAGGTTTTCTGTTTTCTACCTCATTCAAGCACACTGTGGCTGTCCTTTCTGAAACTCAGAGCAGTGGTGCCGAATGTGAGCCTGGGAGCCATTCTGCCTGGGTTTGGGTTCTGGTTCTACAGGTGCTGGCATGTCACCTTAGACAAGTTATTTAACCACTCTTTGCCTCAGTTTCCATACCTGTAAAATGGCCATGGTTCCTATTTCATAGTTTGTTATGAAGATTAAATGAGATGGTCCCTGTAAGTCCTAGGGCAGTGCCTCCACCGCCCTAGCACTGGTGACATTGATGGCAGCAATGACACAGATGGTGAAGTCCTTCTCCCCCAGTCACCCTGAATTTGGATGACTCTTACATGGCTCCATGCCATTTGCACCTAATAAGTTATGTGGTTTTTGTTCTTTGGCAAATCTCTCTAAATCAGTTCCTGAGCTTTTGCAAGGCAGGCTCACCTGTGGTCTGCCCATTTGATGAGGAGATGGCCCGGGGAAGGGCCATGGGCTGGGAAGGCTGGGCAGCAGGGGCCTGGCATTAGATAGTTAACTTAGACATGCTTCATCCAGCTGGGTTCGTACAGCAGCATGGGACAGTCCCTGGTGGGTGAGTCCAGCTTTAGGGCCCAGCCAACCTGAGCATAGCAGAGGTGGGAGCCTGGGCCTGGGGCATTCACCTTCCTCGGAAAGGCTGCTCTCAGAGGGGCTCTGTGTGTATGGGAGGTGTCCTGGATTGGGAGAAGCAAAATTTTCCTTTGAGGGGTGGAGGAAAGAGTGGCGGGTGCTCACAGGTAGTTCCTACATCAGCGTGATTTCCTGGGCCTCTGCTTGCTTGACAGAAGCTCATTAGACATGAGGTGACCCCCCTAAGTTTGGCCACAGAGGTGACCCCGTAACAGCACTCACACATACTATCGTGTTGATTTTGCCTGTACCCATTGCTCAACTGTGAGCTCCTGAACGGCGGGTTTCATAGTGGTCTTGTTTTCTGCCTGGTAAACAGTAGATGCTCAGTAAGTGTTTGTAGAGTAAACACAGAAGGCAGTAAGTGGTCCAGGCAATTTTTCCTTTTTGGAGGGCCATAGCAGTAGAACCCCTGCCAGGTTGGGGTGAGTGTTGCCTGCAGGAGGTCCATGAATCTTCTTTGGGTGTCCAGGGTTTTGGAACAAGTCACACGTCTAGAGGTGGTTGGGATACACTGCACCTCCCAACCCCTGGGCCACTAAGGGTCACTTCTCTTGGCATGGTCTTGGGAAGGGCCATGGACCAGGGGGTTCCAGCTGCACTGGCTAGTCCTCTGAATCCCAGATCACCTGAAGTTTAGGCAGATGAGCTGATGCACATGACCAGTGGCTTAGTAAATTCACATACTGACTCTAGCCATGGTCTGCACTGGTTTCATGAAGCCAAACGGGAACCAGTCAACAAACCAACAACTCTGAACAGTCATTCCGATGATACCATTTATGTCTGCAGGCATGGGCATGTGGTGGTGTCAGGGTGGTGGAGGTGACAGATGATGATCAATCCAGCAGTGGTGGCAGCCTCTGACTTGGACCATTTTGGTAGCTGTGACCTCATCAGGGGCTGCTAGACAGGTGGCTCACACCACATAGATCTTATAATGATTCACAGCAGCTATTGTTTAAGGGCATGCTATCTGCCAGCCAGTGCATTTACAAGTATCATTCCTTAGAACTGCCCCATGAGCTGATATTCTCCCAGTTTCATAGGAAACTCGTCTAGGCAGATTAGGTAGCGTGCTCAAGATGATACAGCTAATAAGAGGCTGAGCTGGTACCCAAAGCCAGGACACTGTTTGCTTCTAAGGCATGTGCTCTTAACTATGATACTATGCTGCCTTCCTACAGTGACGTAAAATTAATTAAATAACTGAAAAATTGTATCCAGGAACTGCTGCGTTTTGCAGCTTTTAAGCTGTTGCATCAACTGTCTTCAGTAACAGACACACACATCACACTCACTTCTGCATGTGTATTTACTTCTGCCATGCATGTTTTTCCTGCCCCCATCCCATTCCATCCATCTATCCATCCATCTATCTGTCTGTCCATCCATCCATCAATCCATCTATCCATTCATCTCTCTATCCCTCCATCCATCCATTCATCTATCCATCCATCTATCCATCCATTTATCCATCCACTCATCTATCCATCCATCCAACCACTTATCCATCCATCCATCTACTCATCTATGCATCCATCCATCTATCCATTCATTCGTCCATCCATCCCTTTAGCCATCTACTCATCCATTCATCCATCCATCTATCCATCCATTTATCCATCTACTCATCTATGTATCCATCCATCCATCCATCCATCCATCCATCCATCCATCCATCTAACCATCCGTCCATCTGTCTGTGCATCCATCTGTCCATCTGTCTATCCATTCATCCATCCATCCATTCATCCATCTGTCCATCCATCCATCCATCTATCCGTCTGTCCGTCTGTCCATCTTTCATCAACTATCCATTCATCCATTTATCCATCTACTCATCTATGCATCCATCTATCCATTCATCCATCCATTTATCTATCCACTCATCTATGCATCCATCCATCCATCCATCTGTCCGTCCATCTGTCTGTCCATCCATCTGTCCATCTATCCATCCATCCATCCATCCATCCATCTGTCCATCCATCTGTCCATCTGTCTGTCCATCTGTCCATCCATCATCCATCCATTTATCCATCCATCCATCCATCCATCCATCCATCCATCCATCCACTGATCCATCCATCCATCCATCCATCTGTCCATCCATCTGTCCTTCCGTCTGTCCATCTGTCCATCATCCATCTATTCATCCATCCATCCACCCATTCGTCCAGCCATCTGTCTAACAAACACTTACCAGGTGCTTCCTGTGTGCCCCAGGACACTGTTAAGTCCTGGGGATATGTCACTGATGACGTATTCCTTATCCTTCCCATGCTCCAATGGGGGATGTTATCCAAGTAAACAAGCAATTAGAATGCAGAGTTATAAATCCTGCCCACTGGAGGAAGGTGCCGTGGCACCCGAGCAAGTAGGAGGGATGACTGACGCCACCATGAATAGTTAGGGGGGGCTAGCCAGAGGAAGGATCCATCTACAGTGAGACCTCAGGGAAAAATTTTTCTAAGGAGAGGAAATAAAACATGAAAAGGCTCAGGGATGAGAGAACAATGTGCTGGCTGATCAGCTGCTTATTTATGATTTCTTCAGCTGCAGTCAGCGATAGAAACTTGCACAGTGAAGCAACTCTATTTTTGCTGTAGGCTTCTGCTTCCCAGGTTCTTTGTCAGGTCCAGGTTTCCGGACAGAGGTGGCTTGGGCACTCTGTTCCCAATCACTGGCTGCCTTGTGGCGGCGGCCGGCTCCCCTGGTGTGTGAGGCCTTGATTTCCATTTGGCCAGTGGCCTTTGGAAATTTTCTACTCTATATGGATATTTTCTACTCTTGCCTGCTCTGCTTACTGGGTTTCGCTTCCTTCTCAAGGCCAAGTTTAGCATCTCTGGTCACAGGTGTCAACTCCATTATGTCCCAGGTGGAGGGCTGCCATATTTCCAGGAGTCCTCTAGGAACCCCGGCTGCAGAGAACTGAGTTGGAGGCCCCCCTTCTGCATTTTCCTGATAGTCAGGGCAGCAGCTCCCTGTCGTGGCATCACCAGGATCAAGGGAAATGTGTACTAGTCCAACCTTAATTTAACTTACAATCCCTGCCAATTTCATGTTAGCAGATCCTTTCGGAGTTGGAAGTAATGGCCCATATAATGCCTCGAGCTGGAGCAATGACTTATGTTGATGTCACTCACTGGCTTTTTATGGAAATTATTAATAAATCAGTAATTCTGTCTGCAGTGATGTTGTGTTTATAAATATTTAATTTACCTTCAGGTGCCCACATTTTCTTCATCTCTACCTTAAACTCTGCTGACGTTTCTCTTCTTTTGGAAGCGCTGCTCACTAGATTTAAGTCATCAGTAGCAAGAAAGGTTAACTTATTTCCCCCCCCCACTTCCTCCCTGGAATATGGCTTTATCGTGTCTTTTCTTTTTAATCTTTGTGTGATTTGGCTCAGGGGGTTGGGGATGAAGCTGAGAGAACACAACATCTCTTGTGACAAAGATGACAGATTTGTCCAGCTTCAGAAAAGGATGAAACTTTTCAATGATGACCTGATGTCATGGAGACCTGTTGTTGGCATGCGTTTCTCCCTCCCTCAATTAATGACATTTCGAATCTGAAATGGTGTCTGATGTCTTCCTCCCACCGAGAAAGATTTTCGTCCTTGCCACCGACTCATCTTTTGAGGCCCCATGCTTTGATTATTACCATATGGCAAGTTGAATGGAAAGGACTTAGACAATCAGAATAGACACGGAGTCCAGGTTGAGGGATTCTTTAGCAGAGCTGGAGTTCCAGGCTGGCAAAGGAAAACAGCAGCCGGGAAACAGCAAAAACTTTCTTACCTCTCGGGATCCAATGTGAGCTAATTGTTGTTATTATCTTTTTATTCTTCTGTTTCAGGAAATTGCAGCTTATTTAATAACATTTGAGAAACACGAAGAATGGCTAACCACCTCCCCTAAGACAAGGTAATGTCCCAGATCTTGCAGTTTTTCAAATATGTACAGTAAGTGGATTGATTTGCATTGATTACCTGGTTTGGCCAGTCAGTTCCTGGGCAGCAAGTTGAAAGTGCCCTGTTGTGCTGGATGGCGCTCAACATTGAGGTCTCATTCATTGACGTAAGACTGTGGCAGTGAATACCGTCAGGTGGATTAAAAAGAGCGCACGTGCATCCGCCGGTTGGAACTTGTAACCTGACGGCTGGATCCTGCAGCCGGGTGCTTAGAAGTCTTCACAGGCAGGAACCTCGGGGGAAGTTTATTTTGGGAATTTCACCTGCCACTAGTGTTCTCTAGAAATGAGCTTTTAAAAAGAGAAACCAGCTTAACTGCCCACTTTTATCTCAACGTGTCTTACAAACTGAAAGTCAAGTTATTTTTGATTGGTGGTAAAGAGATCCCCCCAAATCAGAAGCGATGGCTAAGCTCGCACTTTATTGTGTAGTAAATGTCCTTGAACCTGCTAACTGCCGCAAACAGCCTCTCTCACTACTTGGGAATGGGGGAATTGGCTAAAATAGAGCCGACCTGCGCTCCACCCGCACCAGTGATGTTACCTTGTGTGAAGAATGGTGGCGTTGGGACTTAGGGTTGATTTTAGAAGGCAGCCTCTTTTTGTCCTCCCCAACTTCAGGTTTTTATTTTTGGAATGTTACATTCTAGAGCTTTGGAAACACATGGCCACTCTCTTCCAATTGCCGCAATTTTTCTGTTAGCAGTGACAGGGCTCAGGTGTTTATTAGCTGGCGGGGTGGCAGCTGCAGGGTGGTTTACACAGGACACCTGGACTGCAGGCTTGAACTGGAGTTGTGGAACGTCCTGTCGGTTTCACATTGGGAAGCAGCCCCAGAGTCCCCAGGTTTGTTAGCTGGGACCAGGAAAGGGTTGGGTGTGTCCTCTGTGCCCACGGCCCATGGCCTTGAGCACAGAGTCATCCTTCCTGAGTCATGGGAAAGGTCATCCTTAGGAATGTTTATTTATTCTGGAAGATACTAAAAAATATCACATTATTAGATTAGGATATTTACTGATTAGCGTCTTTTAGATGAGTGCACAATCCTCCCCTTTGAAGGGGCTAGAGGGTATTGCTGAAGGAAGATTGGATGTTGAGGTTCCCTTCCCCACGTGGCTCTGATTCCTTTACCTCCAGCCTTAGAGCAGGAGGAGAGTCCCTCTGCAGGAGTCCCCAGTGCTTCAGCCTGCGGGGACTGTGGTTTCCTTTGCTGTAAAATCAAACAGTTGATATCAATCAGCTTTTGCTGTGATAATTCTGTGTAAGAAACACTCTGCAAGCTTAGTGACTTTAAACAACAAACCTTTATTATCTGCCTCATGGGTCTGTGGGCCGCCTGTGGCTTCGGGTTGAGGTCAGGTCTGCTGCGTGCATCATTTTGCTCTGGGACCGAGGCTGAGAAAGACCCCTCTGCCTGGGACATTTGCTTCTCCCAGAGGAGGGCAGAGGCTTACAAGCCCAAGGCAGCTGATGCAGGTGCAGTTAAAACTCCTGCTCAGATGTGGCATCATATGTCATGCCTGCTGATAAATCCACTGGCTGAAGCAAGTCCCCTGGCCAACTCCAGTACGAATGAGGCTGGGAAGGGCATCCTTCCAAAGAGTGGGGGCAGAGACGGGCCACGGAGAGTGGATGGGAATACGACGCACTGTTTGGTGAATACGGCCATGTCAGAAACTAGAGAGCCTGCCAGGCTCATCTCCCCTTTCTTCTGTGCCATCTTCTTTGAGGGCATCATTCTCAAACTTAGCAGGCATCAGAATCAGCTGGGGGCTCAGTAAAGTACAGGCCACAGGGCTCCACCCCCAGGTTTCTGATTCAGCCGGTGCGGTGATGATCGGGGGGTGCGCTGAGCATTTGTTTTTTCTAACAAGCTCCCAGGAAGTAGGATGCAGCTGGTCCGGGACTGCACTTTGAGGACCACTGGCCTAGTTTTCTGGGGGAGAAGGAGGCTTCTCTGATTTCTGCCTCTGCACTGTTTCCTGACTCCCAGGGGTGGCTCTCATCTCGAGCAGCCACCAGCCTCTCCGTGTGCCCTTCACTCCCCACTGAAACACTCCTTGAATCTAAGTGGAAAGAGAAAAGCTCCTCCTTAGCCAGAGAGTGAGCTTCTCTGGAATGCGTCCCGGGCCAGACATCTGATTTCAGATATGCAGACTCGTGCCAGGTTTCAGCCACCCTTTGACGGCAGAACAGTAGAACATTTCAAGGTGGGTGTTTTACCTGGAGGTTCGGCCTTTGGAATTTGGGTTACAGTTGAAATGGGGATGTCACTCAGGGTCCTGCCTGACTCGCTTGACTTTCTGGGGTGTACACAAAGCCGAGAGACCCCACCCTGGCAGAAGAAGGAAGGTGGGTTTCAGATGTGGACAGATCTGGGTTTCAGCCCTGGTTCTGTCACTCAGTGGCCTTGTGACTGTGAAAAGGTCATCTTCGCTCCTTTAAAAGTTCTGCTTTTTCTTCTTCACATAGGAAATGGAGTCGATGTCGATCCTGTCCTTGCTGGGTCACGGTGAGGACTGAATGTAGTCATGGTTCTGATTCTGCTTCGCATGCCGTGCGGGTCTGTGTCCACAGACGAGGGTCTCTGTGCCTCTTATCTGCACGGCAGTCCCCAGCCTGCTGGAGGCTTTGACTTCAGCAGGCATCTGCCAGGATCTCTCCAGGCTTTGGAAGGACGAATTTCTTTCCCAAAGGCAGAGGGTGAAGATGGAAGGTTTCCTATTAGTATTATAATATCCACTCCGTGTTTACACTTGAAAGCTTCTTGTCCCAGGAGAAGGGAAACTTGCTGTGCTTGTTCAAGGACCTTCCTAAATTAGCTGTTGAGTTGGGTTTGGATCCCCCACCCCCACCCCATCTCTAGTATTGAAATTAATTGGTGCAGTTAACTGCTGAGTTCATACAAACTGGCCTCCTGGTATTAAGGAATTAATGACACCAATACTCTGCTGAACGAAAAGGCAATACAACTTCTGTTTGCTGCTGCCGCCGCCACTGCTAATTTCATTTTGGAAAATTAATAAAAATGAATTGCACCACTGACATTTATAGAGTTTCCTAATAAAATGATACATTGTTTGTGTGGAGGAATCCCTATTAAATTAATTGTTGTAATCAGTTCACATATAGATGTTGGTATAGGAGCTGCAGAGGGGCCCCCTGCTTGTCTCTGTGGCCTGCTGCTGGCTGGGGGTTATAAATATAGTCCTTGCTCAGATACTGCCCTAATTACAGAGAAGGCCCCGGGAGCCCCAGCTCACCTGTTTAATAATGAGGTGTGCTACACAGAGGCTCCCAGGGCTGGGGACCCCGGGGGCAGCCGTGGTATCGCAGAGGAGCTGAATGCTGATTGTTCCAACAGCCCGTATTGTACTCTCAGCAGCTGGGAGCTCCGGTTTGAAAAATCACCCTGTGGGACGTCTTTATTTGGCACTTGCTGTGTGCTCAGTGTGATAATACTACCGGACGGAGACCCCAGGGAAATTCACACTCCCCACCCTGCCAGGCGAGTTGAGACTCTCGGAATGAAGGGTGTCCTCCCTCTGTCTAGAATGTTCTCTCAGCTCCTCCTGCAGGGCTCCACTGGGTGTCCCTTTCTCCGGGAAGTGTCCCTGACCATTTGATTTAAGGCCTCGCCCTGCCCCCACGCAGCCAGCCCCCTTTCCTCCTTTCTTGTTTTACATTTCTCTGGAGTACCCTGTGTCTGACACGATTGCCTTGCTTAATTTACGTGTGCATTACCGACCCACTCCAAAGTGTTAGCACCGAGAGGAGAGGGATTTTCAGTGGGGCTTGTTCATGGGGCACCCCCAGTGCCTAGAACAGCGTGGACACCTCCCAGACCCTCAAGAAATATCCGTGAAATGAACAAAAGTGATGTAGAAAAGGTGACCCTGAGTGTTGTGAAGGAAGGGACCTGGGTTTTCTCCATTTCTGTTTTTCGGGTATTTCTAGCCCCGGGATGGTCCGGTTGGGCCAGCACCGTGATCTTGGGCACCGCCCATGGGCCGGACGCTGTGCTTTGAAGCCCTCCCGGCAGCTCTGCCAGGTGTGGAGGGTGTGTGCCCTCCTGGGGCTGCTGGTGAGTAAGTGCTAGAACTGGCACGTGAACCCAGGATGATCTCACTGCAAAGCCCATAACCTTAGCTTTTGTGCCTCTGCTGCCCAGAGAGCGTGTGGAGGTTCCCAGGGAGCTCATCAATAGCTCCTCTGTTCCTCTCCGCCTCTCACTGCCGTGAATTCCAAAGCAAGAGAACCGGGGTCCAGGCAAAGATTCTCTTTGTCAGTAAGTGTGGCTCACACATGCCAGCCAGGAGGGCTTCCTACCCTGCCCCCCCACCCCCGAATTGGAGTTAGGCCCCCAGTCACAGGCAGTGTGGAAGGACTGCCCATTACCGTGGGGGAGAAGGCCGCTTTCACCAGAGGGCAGCGAGCAGGGCTGAGCCCAGTCCAGGCAGGCGACTGTAAAACTGAGCAATCCCAATAATTTATTTCTCCTCCCCTGGGAAATAGGCAACCTTCCCTGGAAGCCAGGGACACACAAAGCTCAAGATCGAAGTAAGAGCATGTCCTTCCCAGGAATCCTGTTTATACCAGTTAGAAAGAGGCTGGAAAAGCTGTTAATTATCTAATTAATTAATTAGATTGATATAGATAGCACCTCAACACTGAAGCACTAAGGGTCTAGTAATAGAATTTTCCTATAATGAACACTAAATGTTTTTTGGTCAATAAGCAATAAAACAGCCACGTAGAAGGAGGGGTCTAGAAGGAAAGGAAGAGAAAAGTGAGCCTTGAGTTTCAAGAAGACTCCACTGGCTCAGACAGAGCTTCCTCTCTGCTCCTGCTGGTTTCTTGACCCCATCCGTCCATTGCAGCTTCAAGTGCACCAGACTTTTCCCCGCCCTGATGGTGATGGACACCAAGCTGTGATCCTCTGCTCTTTCTTCGCACATTTTCCGTCTCCGGGCTCCCAGGACTCCCCAGCTCCCTGGTCTGACTGTGAAGTGTCCGTGGGTCACTCCCCACATCTGACTCTGTCTCCCTGGCACCTGGACACCGAGTTACCATCTCCAGCGCGCCATCCTCCCCGCTCCCTCCCTGACCCAGACTCTGCTTTCCATCTTGTGACTTCCCTGGTTCTAGAAGAGCCGCCTCATGTTTGGAGACGCCAGGGTGTATACCTTGGACTCCAGGTGGCTCCTCTTTCTTCTTTGTCCCCTGCATCTCATTAGTCACCAACTCTGCCAGTGTTTCCAACTTTAATTCACATCCTCATTTTCTTACGATTCCCCCAAGGTTCGGCTGCGTCCTCACCGCCACTGTCAGGTGTGGAGTACTGAAATGTCTTCTACTAGGTTTTCCTCTCTAAGCCGAACTCCTCCTCACTGGCTTTCCTGATGTATTCCTTTTTTTCCCATCATTCTTCAACTTGAAAGCCCTAGAGACTTCCTGTGAGCTTCCAGCCCCTCCAGGGATGTCTTTAAGGTCACCCTTCTGTCTCAACGCACCCTTTTCAGTTTATTTTCCTTGATGTCCCACCTCCAAGTGCTGCTACAGTTGGGGAGCTGCTGGCTGCTCTCTGACCATCTTTCTTGTCCCCCACTTTGTCCTTCACTTGGCATTGACCTCACCTTGAATGCCCTCAAGTCCAATCCGGTCTGCCTGTTCCTTGGAGCCTTCCCCAAACTCACCGACTCAGGGCGAGCCCTTCTCCTTTCCTGCTCCCGTAGCTGCACGTGCTTTGTTGTCTGTTGTTTGCCAATTCAGCCATCATGAGTAAGTCTTTCTTCCCTAGTGGGGTGGCACGTTCCCCAAGGACAGGGTCACGCCGTCCCTTTTGTTTCTTATCAGCCTGTGTGCAGGGAGGCCAGGGCTTCAATGGGGTAGAGTAGGCAGAAGGTGGACAGAGCGTGGACTCATTGCATGCCAGCAAGTTTGCCCAGGAGGCAGGAGTGCCAGTGCCCAGACCCTGCCATCCATGGGATTCTTTGTCCTAGACAGCCCTTGGGGTCCTGGTGTGGGGTCAGCCTGTGAGCAGAGGCCTCTTCCTTGAGGGCCTGTGTTATCAGGCCCCAGGCTGATTCCGGTGCAGTGGGGGGCTGTCTTTGTTCAGCATCCCCGTAAGACCCCTGGGAGCAACCTGTTGGCCACCTTTAAGGCGTCTGCTCCTCAGGACAGACAGTTCCAGGACTTTTCTAAGGAAGCCCCTATTCCTGGTAAAGTTGCTCAAGTGACCAGAATAGAATTGCAAAAATCATTTAAAAATTCCCAGAGCTAGAAAGAAATAATCCTGATACCTCTTGCAACCTGGATGAAGCTTGAGGACGTGACACTCAGTGACATAAGCCAGACACGAACGGACACACGTTGTGTGATCTGCTGCCTGCGGGATCTAGAATAGTCCGCTTTGGAGCTGGACAGTAGATGGTTTCCAAGGACTGGGGTGGATGGAGGGAGAAATGGGGAGTTAGTGTTTAATGGGCACAGCGTTTCAGTTGGGGACAACGGATGGTAGTGATGCTGCTGGCAGAGCAATGTGAATGTACTTTACACTCAACTTACACTTAAAAATGGTTAAAATGGTAAATTTTATGTTACATATATTTTGCCACAATTAAAAAAAAAAACTCCCTGGCCAGGTGCGGTGGCTCATACCTGTAATCCCAGCACTTTGGGAGGCTGAGGCAGGTGGATCACGAGGTCAGGAGACTGAGACCATCCTGGCCATGGTGAAACCCCATCTCTACTAAAATATGAAAAATTAGCAGGATGTGGTGGCATGTGCCTGTAGTCCCAGCTACTCAGAAGGCTGAGGCAGGGGAATTGCTTGAACTCAGGAGATGGAGGTTGCAGTGAGCTGAGGTCGAGCCATTGCACTGCAGCCTGGGTGACAGAGCAAGACTCCGTCTCAAAAAAAAAAAAAAATTCCAGAGTTGCTTCTGTAGCTCTTCTTAGGTATTCAGCAGGGCAGGATTGGAAGGGGTGGGGGAACTGTGTGTGTGTGTGTGTGTGCACGTGTGTGTGTGCGTGTGGGCATGGGTTTTAGACTCAGCTCATTTTAGGACTCTGCACTTTGGAACTACGCAGGAAAAAGAAAACTGGGTCAGCAGTGGTTTCTGCACGGTAACCTTTGCATTATGCTGAGCTGAGGTCTCGCTTCAAATTAACACAGAGACGGTCATGTTAGGTGCATTTCAGCACTTGTGTAATGTATCCAGCAAATCCTTGGCCGAGGCCATCATTAGCCAAAGGGCAGCTATAGGGTGAGGGAGATGGTGGGTCCCACGTCTGTCAGAACTCCCAGGGAGCTCTCCTGCCTGAGGATTTCCTCGCAAGGCACCTGTCACATAGTTTTCATCTATTTCCGGGATGAGGCGGGGAATGAGCTGTGGCCTGTATCCTGATGGAGTGTCTGGCACTGTCTCGACAGTGGGAGGGAAGTCCCCAGCCTCTGCATGGAAATAGGTCTGCCCTGGATTCCAGTTATCTTTATCCTAGTTAATCTCAGAATACAAAATGTCAAAGCAGGGACAACCCACGGAGGCCACTTCCTTACATCCCTTCCCCCACCCCATGCTGTGTCCAGGAAGGTGGCCAAGGCAGGGGCACTGATGACCTATGGGGGGTGTCACACATGCTGGGCTCCTGATCAGAGGACATGCAAGCCTCACGTGGCCTCAGCCGACTTAGCCACCAGCACCAGCCCAGGGCTCATGTCTTAGCACAAGTGCTGAGGATCAGCCTTCATCCCACCCCTCCTCACTTCTTGGGGCCAGGAGTGCAAGTCATAGGTGTTCTGGGGGAACCAAGAAGGAAGCATTGGTGTTGTGTCTGATTCCTCCCTGGGTTAGACAGCTACCAACTTATGGCTCCTGCCCACCACCATTTTTTTTTTTTTTATATGGAGTCTCCCTGTCACCCAGGCTGGAGTGCAATGGTGTGATCTCTGCTCATGCAACCTCCACCTCCCAGGTTAAAGTGATTCTTTTGCCTCAGCCTCCTGAGTAGCTGAGATTACAGGTGCCCGCCAGCACACCCGGCTAATTTTTATATTTTTAGTAGAGACGGGGTTTCACCCTGTTGGCCAGGCTGCTCTCGAACTTTTGACCTCAAGTGATCCACCTGCCTCAGCCTCCCAAAGTGCTGGGATTACAGGCATGCATCAGGGTGCCCACTCCCCTTCTTTTATTATTTGTATTTTTATAAAAATTATACATGTATTTAGTATGTCAAATGGCTCTAAAAAGCTTGTAAGAAAAGGTAGCAGCCTCTGCTCTACAGCTCAATCCTGGGTCCCAGGGGCCGCTGCTTTCCACTGTTTTGGTTCTGATATTTACCTCCAGATTTCTAAATATGTGGACTCTGCTATTTCTTGATTTGTCAGTTTTAGACATCATCTTCCAGCTTCCTCAGATGCTGAGGATTTAGCTTTCTTACTGTGTCCGATGCCGGGCTCTGCCTTACCTGGGGGAGGGGCTGGCTCATGGAGGGAGTCAGCTTTCTGTTGGTAACTCTGAGGTTCAGCATCTACGTTTTTTCTCCGGAGCCCTCTGGGTTCTCCTGACAAGGATTGGTCGAGTTTGAGCTGGCCTGGCTGCTAGCGGTCTGAGAACCAGGCAGGGCAGGGGCTGGGAATGTCAGCATTGGGAACGAGAGCTATCACGTAAGTCTCCCAGTTTTTAGCCTGTGTTTCCTGCCTCTCTTCTGCTGTTTCCAAGTTTGGAGTCTTATCAGATTTCATCTCTTCAGAGAATCGATGTGTCTCCCATTGGGGCAGAGGCCAGGGGCTGGTTGCCTGTCTGCTCAGCGTAGACATAGGACCCTGGGGGTCTCCTCCCCCCAACACAGATCGGCGAGCTCCTTCTGCCTCCCACCCCGTTCCTAACTTCCGCCTTCTGTGGCACCTGCTGCTTCCAATTTGCGAGTCTTCTGGGGGCCTGGCAGGCCAATTAGTGTGTTGTTCCTGGTATCCCCTGCGTGGCACTCGTGTTTCCGCTTCCTAGATTTGGCTGTGTCAGCTCCCAGCCCTGCATCTGCTTCCCGTCTCTCTAGACTGTGTTGGCGTCTCTTATCCACGCTTGTCTCTGTTCCCCTTGGCTTTCTCCTTGTGGGTTTATACTTGTTTTCATTCCTTGCTGTCACTGGTTAGGACTAGCGATGTCGCGTCCTCCCGGCGAGCCAGCCCTGTTTCTTCCTCCCTGGCCTTCGCCCAGAATCGTGCGGGTGGGACCCGCTCCCCTGTGCTCTCATCCTTCCTCTCTCTCCTCTTGCTCACTCTCAAGCTACCTTGCTGTTTCCCTCTCTTGCTTTTTTCTCTTTTTCCAAGTCTTTTTCAGTCTGCAGAAAGAAATGCCTCCAAGTGCAGTTTGGAGGTTTCTAAGTGTTTCTAAGTGCACAACTGCTCAGGCTGGGAAATCCTGCTGCCAACATGTACGCATCCTTCCTGTGTGTGAGGGCCCAGGTATACAGCCCGATCCGCACCCAGCCCCAGCACCGGCCTCCTCTCCGCCTTCTTAAGGCACCACTCTTAGTTTAGAGCCTTTCCTGGCATTGGCACAAGGGCCATGGTGTGGCCTCTCCCTGAGCAGGATTTCAGGAATCCTGGGGATGGCCAGGGCCATCCACTATGCTGTGCATGTCCCCTAATGGTGGCATCTCTGTGGCTTTTATTTTTACATGGTTCTGCATGTGTCTTCTTTGGATTATACCGAGACAAAAGGCTTCACGACAGGGGCTTCATGCCAGGGCGTCTGTGAAGCATGCTGGGGCGCCCTGACAGGAGATTGCCCGCTCAGGGTGACGCCTGCCAGCATCTCGAAGCAGGACAGGCTGGCAGTGATGAATACTTCTGAGAATAACACAGCTCCCTGGCACTGTGCTCACGCAGATCGATAGGCATTTGCATGCCCTGTCCGTTTCCGTTGATGGTCATTTTGTTTTGTTCCTGCCACCCCGCAGCTTGTTCTTAGCATCCTCAGCCCCTCTCCTGGGTTTGGGAAGTTAGGACTGTCTGGTATTTCTGTCATGGGCCTGGATTGGCATCCGTGGTGTTTCCTCTGGATCAGTTCTGATCTAATAAGTCGTTGCTCGCTGCCCATGGAAAGGAAAAGGGAGCTGGCCCGCGGGCCCTGTGGCATTGCGAGGAGGGAAGGCAAGTTCTTGGAATAAAGGACGTTTTGCAATTCATAAGTTTCTGTGTAATGAGTAATCACCAGATCATCTGGGTATTCTGGGCTGGAGATTCTACCCCTGTGCTGTTTGGCTAGGAGGTATTACTGTCTGCTATTCTTAGATTTTCCACAGTCCTTCATTATGGAGCTTTCTAAAAAAATTAAAAATAAACCAAAAACAAAGGCAGGAAATCTTTTCTGATTCTCCAGCTCTACTGCATAGCCCACTTTCGCTTGAGCATTTGCTTTGTGTGGTGTGTGTGTGTGCTTACATACACGTGTACACACACACACAGCATACATATACACAGCACACACATGTACACACAGCACACATACACACAGCACACATACACATATACACACAGCACACATACATGTACACACATACAGCGCACATACACACATGTAAAAACACAGCACACACACATGTACACACAGCACACATACACACAGCACACCTACACATGTACACACATACACAGCACACACGTACACACAGCACACATACACATGCACACACATACACACAGTACACATACACATGTACACACATACAACACACACAAAGCACACAGCACACATACACATGTGCACACATGCACATGTACACACAGCACATATACACATGTACACATGTATACACATACAAAGCATACACACAGCACACACATGTACACACCCACAGCACACATACGCATGTACACAGTACACATACACATGTACACGCAGCACATGTACACATGTACACACACAGCACACACACATGTACACACATACAGCACACAAACATGTACACCCATAGCACACATATACATGCACACACACTGCACACATGTTTAGACACAGCACACATACATACACACAGCACACATGTACACACATACACATTACACATATTTACACCGCATACACAGCACACATACACATGAACACATACCCGGCACACACACAGCAGACATACACATGTACGCACATACACATGTATGCACACACAGCATACATACACAGTACACATGTACATAGCACATACACATGTACACACATACATGTACACACAGCACACATACACATAGCACACAGACACCTGGGCACACTTGTACACACAGCACATATAGTAGGCATACACAGCATACATATACACGTACACACATACACACAGCACACATACACATGTACACACACAGCACACTTGCACATGTAGACACATACACACATATGCATGTGCCCAGGCACATACACAGAAGCATACATGTGCAGATACACAAGTACACATGTACACATCACACATGCCTAAACAAATTTGTGACACACAATACATGCTTGCACATAGCACAGAAAAACACATACACACATGTAGGCACAGATACAGAAGCATATACATGCACATACACACTACTACACACATGTACACACAACACATGTGCAAGCAAATATTCAACATAATGCATACATACAGCACAGAAACACATACATATATACATGTAAAAACATGTGTAAATACACAATACCTACACACACACACACACACACACACACACATACACACACACACCCTCTCCTGTATTGGTCACTGTTCTCTTCTAAGAAGTCTCTGGCAAAATTTTTCTTCTGTTCATTACATGTCTTAGATGAACTTTTTTGGGTAGAGGAAATTAATAAAAAATTAATTTTCTATACTGGCTATTCCTGACCTCACCTGGAAGGGAATTTATTGTTAATTAAGCTGTTTAGTTTGAGGTGACTGTGGGGGAAGAGGGAGTGAGAGTCCAGGCTGGGGCAGCCATATCTGGGAGGGGACGGTCCTGCCCTGCCGAGGACAGGGAGCTCGCTGAAGCATTGGTGGCTGGCGTTGTGACTTCCCATCACCCCCCCCCCCCCGGGGATGATCTGTAGGCACTCAGGATCTGAGTTTTTGTCTTTTGGCCTTTGCCTGCAGTGGAATTGAATTTGCATGTAGAATGGCAGCTAGGCCGAGGAACCAGGGAAATCAGCCCACTACTAGGTCTGGGGAAGGTGATGGCATTATGGAAAGAACAAATATGCGTGTGACGATGGAGGAGGGAAAGCAGATGAGACACTTTTCCTTCTCCCCAGGAGCACAGCCAGCACCATGAAATGTGCCATTTCCACATATTTTCACACCAAAAATCCATGGCCCGTCTGCCTCCAGTGTCATGGGCTCGCTTTAGTTAATTCAGCTCACCGGTGTTGGGTGATGCTGCCCCTCTGAGGCTGGGGGTTGACGGAGCTGTGTCTGGGGAATGGGTGTCATCTTCTCCCAGGGCTACAAGTGAGCCCTTTTATTCCTGAGCTGCGTGACACGGAACTGTCACCTTTCGTCATTGGTTGGCACCCACTCTTCTCTTAGTGAGTACTTTCTGTTTCCCGTGTGCCCGGCATTGTGCTGGGCATTGGACATAGTGGTGACCAAGTCAGATCATTTATAAGAATTGCAATTGTGAGGAGTGCTACAAGGGTCAGGTGCAGGCAGAGGCTGCCCCTCTAGTGCATGGGGTGGGGAGACTGGGCTGCCTTCCAGAGGGGCTGAGCTTTGGGCAGGGACCTGACGAGCTTGCCCCTTGCCCGTGTGTGTGTGTGTGTGTGTGTGTGTGTGTGTGTGTGCCCACACATGTTGCAGGAAAGCATTTTATCCCTGGGCGTGGCTGTGGTAGCCTGAGCAGATCTGAGGCAGGAGGGCATCGGGGGAGTGAAGGTAGGCATGGGTTAGGGAAGGCTGGCCAGGCAAAGTTAGGAATTTGGGGATGATGCCAGGTGCCGTGGAGGTTCCCAGCGGTGGCGGTGTGTTGAACAGGGTAAGTAGCTGAGTTGCTATTATTAACCTCCTTGGCTGGTTGCCCTGGTGGTGGAGAATGAACTGGAAGTCTAACGGTGAAAGTATAAAGAACCTGGAGCGCTCACATGCCAGTGTAGATACCATTTTACTGATGGGAAGACTGAGACACCGGCTCTCCGAAGGTATCCTTGTCCCATTAGCTGTTATCAGCAAAGATGCAGCGGGGTCTGGCCTTCTGAGTGTGGAGAAGCAGAGGACCTCGGGGGGAACTGGATGCCCAGAGGCTCCAAGCACCAAGCTTCAGCTCCCCCTGAATGCCAGCTGCTCAGACTGGGCTGATGTCAGACCCCCTATCCCAGCGTCTCCTGGCATTCTGTGCTCCTTTAAACCGACTCCCACTCCCATCTCTGTGTGCTCAGCCCCTCCCCTGCTGATCAGGCTCTCAGCTGAGGCTTCAGGAGGGAAGTGGGCTCCAGGGACAAGGGGTCATGCCGGCTATGGTAGCTTCACACCACGGGCCCATTTAGGTTAGAAAACGGTTGTTAGCGATGATGATGGCGATGGATAATGGAGAGACTGCATGGGGGAATTATTCTTAGACATAATTGCCAAACTTTGAATTCTTTTTTAGCTGTGACAGAGAAAAAAATCTCTCCCTTCACTTTATGAGTAAGTGATTTGGTTCAGCTCCTTCTAGAAAAATCCCAGCCTTAACCCTGTCTAAGCCATCAGTGTGTGTCTGGGAATGTCCCTAGTTACGCCATTTCTCTAGTGCTTCCTTTCTTTACCCAGTGCCAGAGGGTCTGCAAGGATATGTATGAGTTTTGCAGTTTATTAATTTTGCATTAAATAATTAATAGTATAGTTAATTGATGAATTATTCAATTTTCAGGTAAAATGGCGTGATAAATATTCATAACTTATTTTATTAAGGGAATTTCCATTTCCTATATCATTAAATCTAGATTAACGAAGGCTGATTTTAAATGAAGATTGAAAACAATTGTGCTTTGGAATTAATTTACCAAGTTAAGGTCATTGCTTTGTGAATTTACCCCCTGCCAGAAAGTTCGCATCATCATCTGGAAAAGTATCTGAATTCACAGAAGTCACGTTGCCATCAGTTAGGAGAATTCCCCAGATCTGCTGGGAACTTCCCGCCAAGGGCACTGACACGACCAGGGTAGAGTGGCCCAAGCGAGGGCCTCTCCATACATCCCAGGGAAGGAATGATAAGGTGCATATTGCCTTAAAGTTGATTTTAAAATAACTGGAGCCAGACATGATGGCTCACACCTGTAATCTCAGCACTTTGGGAGGCTGAAGTGGGCAGATCGCTTGAGGCCAGGAGTTTGAGACCAGCCTGGGTAATAGAGTGAGATCCCGTCTCCCCATCTCTACAAAAATACAAAAATTATCTGGGCATGGTGACACACCTGTGGTCCTAGCCACTCAGGAGGCTGAAATGGGAGGATTACCTGAGCCCAGGAGGTTGAGGCTGCAGTGAGCCGAGATCACGTACTGTGCTCCAGCCTGGGTGGCAGAGTGAGACCCTGTCTCGAGAAATAAAAGGTGGCGGGGCGGCGGGGGGGGGGTTAGACCTGGTTTATTTTTAGGTTTTTTAGACCTGGTTTATTTCTTTTAGACCTGGTTTATGTTAATTTGTAAAACTGCTTAGAGCACAGACCCACTGAGTGGTGCTGAGAAGTTTCTGAGTATCTTCTCGGCTGCTTACAACTTGCAAAACTGCTTCCGATCTGGGATCTCAATCCTCTTAACAACCCGGCAAAGTAGCTAATGTCTAAGGATATACTGAGCCAGCGGGAGACAGAGATGGAGAGAGAGACAGAGAGAGGGAGAGAGACAGAGGAAGAGAGAGAGACAGAGGAGACAGAGAGACAGAGAGAGGCAGAGAGAGAGAGGAGACAGAGAGAGAGAGGCAGAGAGAGAGAGAGGAGACAGAGAGAGACAGGAGACAGAGAGACAAAGGAAGAGGAGAGAGAGGTGAGAGGTGAAAGAGAGAAAAGAGGACAGATAAGAGAGGGGAGAGAAAGGAGAGAGGAGAGGGAGAGGAAGAAGGGAGGAGGAAGAGAAGAAGGAGAAGACGAAAGAGGAGGATGAGGAGGAATGGAAGAACAAGAGGGAGAAGAGGGAGGGAGATGGAGAGGGAGGAGGAGGAGGAGGAGGGAGGGATGGAGGGGGAAAGAGAAGGAGAGAGTCGGAGCGAGCCACGTCTCAGACTCAGCCTTCTTTTTCCTGTCTGGCCACTTCCTTCCACTCATGGATGAGGAAACTGAGACCCAGAAATTACGTGACTTACCCAAGGTCACTTCAGCTAATTAGGTACAGAAGTTGGGACTAGAGCCCAGCTCTTTCTTTTTCACATTTGAGTGCTTTTTTCAACTTCGGTGTCTTTCTTAGCACTTTAAAATAACTTTTAACCGCCCCCGAGTAGTGGAGCACTTGAGAGTATTTATAACTCTGTGGAACCGCGTTTCTCTGCCTCACCAAGTGTTCGTTATAATTTTCCAGTGAAACTTGTTTGCTCTGAGGAAGTTGATCCTACGGTAAGCCTTCATTTCAGAGGAGAGCATTTGATATTGCATCTCATGAACCTGCTCTCCTAAAATTATCCCTAATTGGCTTGGAAAGTGCTTCCAACAAGCAGATGGCTTAATATCTTGACTTTCTGGTGTGACTCAGGGAGGCACCGGGATTAGACCTAGTTTGGGATTGTGATCTTGGTATTTGGTGGATGAGATGCTATCGGGAACGTGTAGACTGGAGTGGCAGCCTCCGGGGAGACGTGGAAACCACTAGGGATAGCCGTGTCATCAGGGATGTCAGATGGCGGGTGGGGTGGGGAGACGGGGCCTTGGAATGCAATTCCATAATGTCTAGCGTTAGTCAACAAGCTGTTATTGAGTGCCTGCTGCGTGCATAGTTTTGTAGTAGGCACTCTGGGGTTACAAAGGCAGTCTGAAACATGGCCCCTAATCTAATTGGAGAGAGAAGTCACGCATATCTGAGATAACTAGAGAGAAGTTCCCAGGCAGTACATGCAGGAGAGCCTGGTGTGTGTGTGTGTGTATTTGTGTGTGTATGCACGTGCGTGTGTGTGTAGGTGCGCACACCCACACACACAGCTGTGGGAGGAATGCAAAACGGGGCCAAGATCAATTGGATTCAATTGATTTCATTGGGAAAAACAGCACAGCAGCATTTGTACGGGTGAATTTCAATCAGGAAACCGTGAACTTTGGTGGGGAACGGCGTGCCCTGGTGGGGGACAGGAGAGACAATGCTTGGACTTTTCTCATTCTTAACCCCACAGAGAGCAGATTAATTGGTGGTGGTAGCATACATGATGAGGTTCTGGAGGCCATGGAATGCAGGAAGATGGGATGAAAGCCGCATCCTCGCAGGAGTCACCTCCCAGAGGGGCGGGTGCTGCTGGGATGCCTTTTATGTGCATGCTTAGTGGGAGCCTGGCCAGGGCTCAGCCAGGCAGAGCTGTCTTTCCCAGATCTGCTCCCTGAGCTGCAGGGCTGCCCTCGACGGCACAGCCTGGCCCCATTTAGTGAGCATCTAGGAAGGCACTGTGAGGCCAGGGGGCTTTCCCAAGCAAGGACTCCAGCCCATGTCTGTCTATTGAAAGCCTGCTTGTCCCACTGTACCTCTGAAGCTAATGGGACTATAAATGGAAGTGTTTACAAGGTCACCCTCATGAGTCACTGGAATCATCTGCCTGCTGACTGCTTCCTACCCTTGAGAATGGTGCCTCTCAACCAGGGAGGCAACCACCCACTCCCTCAGTCCCCATGGGACATTTGACAATGTCAGGAGACATTTTTGGTAGTCACCATGGGAGGGGCCAAGCTGCTGGCATCTGGGGTAGACGCTGTTGATGCTGGGAACCATCCTACGGTGCACAGGACAGAGCCCCGCATGAGTAAGTTATCCAGTCCCAAATATTGATAGCAAGAAGTCAGTGAAGAGAATTCTTACCTAAGTGCCTGGTGGTCAAGAGTCAGGCTCTGTATATGAAGCCCAGTTCTCCCATTTAGTAGCAGAAAGTTACCTTCCCATGGTGCCTCAGTTTTCTCATCTATACAATGGGAATAATAATAGTACATATTGTCATGAGGAGTAAATGGGTGAAGCGTGTTGAGCACTTAGGGCTTAGTGTCATTGGTGTGTGATTGACAATGATCTCCCCAGGAATCCGCTCCAAATAGCAGCCCCAGATGGCCTCGGGCTCTGTACGCACACAGCCCAGTTGTTCCTCACTTCTGCTTTTGTGGTTGTGCAGAAGGACGGCCTGGAATCTGACGTCGTTCTCGACTACCAAAAGCGATTCAACGATCCTTGGGGTAAAAAGAGGTTCAGAGAGGAAATAGGGGAGAAAGCTCACAGAGTCCATATCCCAACAGTCAATAAAGAAGAGCATTTTAAATAGGAGGTGCTGGTGAAGAGAGTCAAACGCTGCATGGGAAGCCAAGTTAAGAGTCCAAACTATTTATTCATCCAACAAATACTTACTGACCATTGGATTAGTTACCTACTGCGTTGTGACTAATTGCTTTAAAACTCAGTGGCTTAAAATAGCACCTTTGTATCATTTCACCCTGTCTGTCCATCAGGAATCCAGGACAACTTAGCTGGGTCTCAGGGTCTCTCTCAGGGCTGCAGTCAAGGTGTTGCTGGGGCTGCAGTCTCAGCTGAACACTCGACTGAGGCAGGACCCACTCCCAAGCTCACTCACACATTGTGGGAGGATTCAGTTCCTTGTGGGCTGTTGGGCTGAGGACTCAGCTCCTCTCTAGCTGTTGGCCAGAGGCCACCCTCAGTTCCTGCCACATGGGCATCTCCAACAGGGCAGCTTGCTTAACCAGAGTTAGCAAGAGACTCTGAGAGGGTGAGCAAGACAAAAGCCAGAGTCCCTTTGAAAATAAATCTCACAAGTGACATCCTTTCACTTTGGTGCCATCTGTTTCTTCAAAGTGAGCCAATAAGTCCAGCTCGAATCAAGGGAGGGGATCCTACAAGGGTGTGGATTCCAGGAGCAGGAATCACTGGGGACTCCCTCAGATGCTGCTGCCACCCTGTGCATTACACGGAAGGATGGGTAAGAGGGGCAAAGTGTAGGAAGAACAGGCCACAGACTAGGAGTTCACCATGGCATCGGTACACACTCTCTGGGCAGCATTGGGCAAAACATTTTTGCTTTTCTGGGACTCAGTTTCCTTCTGCTTACAATGGCTTAATTGGATATAGGGATGGCAAATATGCATGATCCATCAATGCCCAGAGCAGATCTCACCACCCGTGATACAGTCTTCTGTGAGCTGGGCGCACCCTCAGAATCCCTCCTAACCCAGCTCTCCTCTCAGACAGACACAGCTCATTGATCAGAGGTAGCACTTGTGTGGAAATCCATCTGCCATTCCTGTGCAATCTGCAAAGAGACCTTCTGTGCTTATGGCACCACAGACTGCCAATCAAGACATCACAGTAAAAATGGACAGATGAATCGTCCTCCCGTTGGCCCGAGTGAGAAAGCCGACTCCTTAGAGATTAAGGACTGGGGGTCCTGGTTCTGCATCTCAGCCTTTCCTTCCCAGAAAGTACCCAGTGTCTAGATGGGATGACGCAGAGGGGACCCTGCTGAGGAGCCCATCGTGGGATTCGCTTGACCCAGTGGGGTGGGCTCAGCCTCGCATCTTCTGTCTGCCCCCTTGTGGGGGCAGATTTGGCCTCAGTGGCTCTCCTGCCTATGGTGAGCTGGAAAGAGAGCATGGGTCTTTCTGGAAATGAGCCTGAGGTGGCCTGAGGTGTTTCTGCATTCAATTTATCTGAGTTTCAAGTGATTCATCCTGTTCCTTCCTGGATCGAGTTCCTGGGCTTGAGGTGATGGCTTAATTTGCTTCTGAAATCTGGATCCCACCCATTCACTCTCTTCCAGTAGCTGCTGGGGGCATCCTGTTAACAAGGAACACAGCACATTTTCTGGGCCGTGTAACCCTTTATCCCAACCCATTAGAATTTCAGCACCCTTTCCCTTTTCTCTTTTCTTTTTTTTAAGTTTCTTTGCCTGAAGGGCTGGAACGTTCTGAGGCAGCTTAATAGACATCGATTTGCAATGATTTTTAGCCACTGTGCTCCATGAGAGTTGAGGAGCTGATGATTAATCCTCGAAACAGCTCTTCCTTTTTGTTTTAAAGTGACCTAATAGCTGAATTGGGTGAACAGGCCGGGCCAGCCTGACTCAGTTCGGCTCCTTGTCTTCTGCCGCTTCATTCAAATGAGTCCGCGAGGAATTATTCAGCCCTGCTGCAGGGGAGAGTGGGTGCTCCTCCTGTAATATTTAATCAGCAGCCTGGGAGGACAGCATCATCTTTACAGACAGCTGCTGCTCACTTAGAGGCAGATGAATGAGTGTTCTTAGAAGCTGGGTCGGTTCCTGCCTTTTTAAGGAAGGTGGTTTGTCCTCTGATCTCAGCGGGATGGTGCTGCTCCTCGGGTTCACCGGTGATCCCTTTGGTGGGTCTTCTCTATGTCAGCAGAAAGCAGCCCCCGGGGCCTCCCAACCTAGGGACTCTGTGTGACCTCCATTCCCAAATGTGCCCCTTCAGCAGTAACAAACCACCGAGAACTTAATTGCTTAAAATGACTCGGGGCCGGGCGCGGTGGCTCACACCCATAATTCCAGCACATCAGGAGGACGAGGCGGGCAGATTACCTGAGGTCAGGAGTTTGAGACCAGCCTGGCTAACATGGTGAAACCCCATTTCTACTAAATATATAAAAGATCAGCTGGGCGTGGTGGCGTGTGCCTGTAGGCCCAGCTACTTGGGAGGCTGAGGCAGGAGGATTGCTTGAACCCGGAAGGCGGAGGTTGCAGTGAGCTGAGATCACACCATTGCACTCCAGCTTGGGCAACAAGAATGAAACTCCATTTTAAAAACACAGACTCAAATGCACTGTCTTACAGTTCTGTATGTTAGATGTCTGACCCAGGTCTCACTGAGCCGAAATCAAGGTGTCGGAAGGGCTGTGTTCCTTTTAGAAGCTCTGCGGGGAGAGTCCATCCCTTCACCTTTTCCAGCAGCTAGAGGCCGCCTGGATTCCTAGGCTCTGGGTCCCTTCCCCCATCTTGAGAGCCAGCTGTGGACCATCTCTCTGGCTCTCTCTCTTTGACCTCTCCTGGGAACCTCTTCTACTTAGAATGACCTTGTGATTATACTGAGCCCAGCTGGATAATCTAGAATCATCTCCCCATCTCCAGACCAGCTGATTAGCAATCTCAATTCAACTTGCCACCTTCCCCTTTACCACATAATCTAACATAGCCACAGGTTTCAGGGATAAGGACATGGACATCTGGGGAGAGAGTGCACTATTCTGCCCTCCCAAACCTACCATTGCCCTGGCTTCATTGTTCCTGATTTTATAGAAATTTCTATTCAGAAGAAAACCTCTTGAGAACCTTCCTGAGCACGCTGTCTAATGCAATTTTAGGAGCATGGGCCTTGGGGACAGACAGGCTTGCATCCATCTTAACTCTGCCGCCTGTGAGTTCAGAGAATGGTGTTGGACACATGACAGCTGATGAATGGTGGATGGGTTGCTTCATCCCTTGGAGCCCCTAAAAAACGGGCTTATGAAGACTGACTCCCAGGGCTGCTGTGAGATGAAGTGAGCTGCTATGTGGAAAGGAAGTGGCGCTAGGAAGCAGCTCATGGGTGGCCACCGTCACGATGGCTATCACGTGTCTCCGTCTTCAGTCTGAGTGTGTGGGTCTCTCTCTGTCCAGAGCGGGGGTTGGTATCTTATGAGCCCCTCATCTGGACCCTTCGCGGGGAGGCCGTGTGGGTCTCGGGGCATTCGTTGGATTCAGTGGCAGGTGCGCTGGTTGCAGGAGCACTTTGCAGAGCTGTGGCTGCTGGGCTCTCCCCTTTGATCCCCTCTCACGTTCGGCTTCATTCAAACCCCATTCTCTTACTTTTAGGATATTGGACTGGATGCCCCTTAGAGACAGGGATGGACCTTCTCCTTTGTCTCCCTCAAAATTCCTGTGGGTAATTTTAATAATAGCCATCTTTCCACCAGTTCTCCTTGATTCCTCAAAGAGCTTGGCCATTCCACCACGTTTTTCATCACTATAGCTAGTGAAGGCTGAGATGATTTTCCGCATTTTACAGACAGATGAAGCACTAAATGACCTGCCCAAGGTTACATGGTGACGGTGGCAGAGCTGAACACCAACCCCAGATCTGACTCCAGATGGAGCGTTCTTCCCTTAGGGGTCTAGCTCCCTCCCCCATAGATAACCGGTGGAGGTTGGCTACTTTGGATAAGCCTTGAGGCCTCCTCCCTCCCCCGTGGGTCCCTCTCCCTTTGTGGGAGCACATTCTGGGGCCAGCAGCCTCCCGCTGAGGCTTGCCGCTGAATACAAGGGCAAGGTCACGGTTACATGCTGCTCAATTCTCCCTTTCGGCTTGGGTGTCTCAGGGGCCCCAGGCCTTCCAGGTCCTCTGTGTGCCTCTCTGACATTAAAGATCAGGAGATGGCGCTTTGATCGCAGGGACCATTTATTTCTTTCACTTTCCAGATCTCACTTCCTTGCACGAAGGTGGGGCTGCTTTGGGCTCAGGCTTCCTGCTTTTGGGGGCTGCCCTATTAAATGCATTGGTGCATTTTCTCGTGCTGCTTCCTTTACCCCGTTGGTGGAAACCTTCCCCAGTGGCCTCACGTCTGCTTTTCAGGTACTCTGGTCCCATCTCTCCCAATCTTTGCACGTGGGGCTCCCAGTTTACCCCAGGAAAGTGTAGCATCAGCACAAGAGGCAGCAACTTTCTGAAATGCAGTGTGTGCAGATAAATTATTCAGTGAAACCCAGTCTAACTTTATTAAGGCCAGAATCATCCTTTTCTGTCAGAAGCCACAGACAGAGGCAGGATCAGCAAGAGGCCCCGGGACCTAGATGGCACCCTGGGGCCAAGAGGATTGTGGCTGGCCATGGGCTGGTCCCTGGCATGTGGGCCTGGGTTGGGCTTCCCGTGTGTTTGCTTGGCCTTGTGCCTGTGCAGCCCCTCTGAGAGCAAATGGGGTAGACGACAGAGACACTTGGGTGGAGGAGCCAGGCGTGGCCCTCTTGGAGAGGGGTCATCGGTAATTGATTCCCTTGGTCTGGAGAGAAGGATCTGGGGGCCAGAGTGGCTCCTGGTCAGTGTCCAGGAATTTAGACGGAGGAAGGAGGGTCTCGGGCAAGACCTCCCCCAACAGGCAGACCAGGGCAGTGCCTATTTATTCATAGTATTTCACATCATAAGAAAGTTAAAGCGTTTGTGGCATTTTAAAAGCTTTACAGATTAATTTATATTCTAACATGGTAATGAGGAAGCGGCTTTTGTCCAAGAGGTGAGATATGCAAAAATAACCTTTAAGTTTCCCATAATTAACCTTTAATGATATTATCTCACTTTAGCAATATATTTTATGCTTCAAAAATGTAGCAGACAGAAAGGAGTGAGTGCTGCTTGCATCCAAATGCCTGGCAAAAATGAAGCCACTTTGGCGTGCGAGGTTTTACTCCTGCCTACTTTTGGTCCAAGGCTATGAGAGGGTTGGATGGTGAAATAAACAGGAAACCGTGGCTTTGTGGCTGAGTTGTTCTTTCTTCCCACCATTGGCAGGCCACTGTTTCGGACTCTTCAGAGCTGGCCTTCCCTCTTCACGGCCTGTCCCACCACTGCTGTAACCCACGGGCCTGCAGCATGCATCATCCTCCCCGCATCCTCACTCTCCTTGGCCTTTGGTGGGATTTGACCTTGCAGGTTGACTGACCTTTTGTCAAAGTCTTCTTCTGCTGATTCTGCAAGTACCTAACATGTGCCAAGGCCCTGAGCTGCTGCCCTCAGAGTTATGTCCAGTGGGGGCCCCAGACACCCAGACCACAGTGGCAGCAGCCGGAAGGAAGGCACACCACTGCTGTGACCCAGGGTCCCCTATATTAGGGTTCTCTGGAGAAACAAGCAACGTGTGTGTGTGTCTGTGTCTGTGTGTGTGTGTCTGTGTCTGTGTGTGTCTGTGTGTGTGTGTGTGTCTGTGTCTCTGTGTGTCTCTGTGTGTCTGTGTGTGTGTCTGTGTGTGTCTCTGTGTGTGTGTCTGTGTGTGTGTCTGTGTCTGTGTGTGTCTGTGTGTCTGTGTGTGTCAGTGTGTGTCTGTGTGTGTCTGTGTGTGTGTGTCTGTGTGTCTCTGTGTGTGTGTGTCTGTGTGTGTGTGTGTGTGTGTGTGTGTGTACACACACATATACATAGACCAGGGGTATCCAGCCTTTTGGCTTCCCTGGGCCACATTGGAAGAAGACGAATGGTCTTGGCCACACATAAAATACACTAACACTAGCTGATGAGCTAAAAAAAAATTGCAAAAAAATCTCGTAATGTTTTAAGAAAGTTTACGAATTTGTGTTGGGCCACATTCAAAGCTGTCCTGGGCTGCATGTGGCCTCCGGGCCACGGGTTGGACAAGCTTGACGTAGATGAAGAGATTTCTTATAATAAATTGGCTCCTGTGATTATGGAGGCTGAATAATCCCAAGATCTACAGTCAGGGCAGTGGAGACCCAGGAGAGCCGACGGTGTTGTTCTGAAAACCTGACTCTGAAAACCCGAGATCCAGGAGAGCTCACAGTGGTGTTCCCATCTAAAAACGAGCAGGCTCCAGACTAAGGAAGAGTCAAGTTTCAGTCTGACTTCAGAGGCCAGAAAAGACCCAATTCCCCACGCAAGGTATCAGGCAGGAGGGGATCTTCCCACTGATCCGAGGGGCAGCGAGTCGGCCTCCAGCCGACTCGATGGACACATGACGGGGGCGACCTTTTTTACTCCCTGTGCTGATTCAAATGTTAATCTCATTTAGAAGCACCCTCTTCCACACACCCAGAATCACGTGTGGCCAATATCCGAACCCTGCATGGCCCAGTCAGATGAACACATAACATTGTACCCCTCATGTAACATCACCCTCACGCCCTTCTGCCTCCGGAAGCCTCTCTCCCTCTTACCTTTGTGAGGTCCCCTCTCTTTCCTCCTTGCCTTCTACCCCCTGCCTTCAGCCACCGCCTCTTGGCAGGTGACCTCCAGTGCCTCACCACTGACTCAGCTAGGTTGTCATTCATCAGTTAATTAAAAAAAATAAAGTACAGAATCATAATTGTAGGTACATAAGTTAAAAATTTCACTTAAAACCTGTAACTGAGTATTTACTAATTTTTCGAGGTAGGGCCAAGGTTTTCTTGGTTCTCCTTACTGTGGGCCTGCTATCTGTGGGTGAGTTCTGTCTCTTTCCAGAGATCGCCTTGTGAGACTTTGCCTGCAGCTTCTCATTTAGATTTCTTCAACACGGAGGGGCGACTATGGACACACCTGTGAAGCAGTCAGAGCGCAGAATCCTTCTAGAGTTTTATGACCCCCCCCGCAATACTTTAGAGTTGAGTCCAATCCACACCCACTCAAACTTCACAGCATTCCTTAGGCAGCTTATTTTTATCGAGTCTTGCTAAGTATTTGACTTAGTTTTCATCGAAACAACGATCCGTTGTTCAGTCAGTTTTGCTCTTGTTGCCCAGGCTGGAGTGCAACGGCGCAGTCTTGGCTCACTGCAGACTTCGTCTCCCACATTCACGTGATCTCCTCCTGCCTCAGCCTCCCAAGTAGCTGGGATTACAGGTGCCTGCCACCACACCCGGCTAATTTTTGTATTTTTAGTAGAGACAGGGTTTCACCATGTTGGCCAGGCTGGTCTCTAATTCCTGACCTCAGGTGATCCTCCTGCCTCGGCCTCCCAAAGCGCTGGGATTACAGGTGTGAGCCACCGCACCCGGCCTGTCTTCCTTTTTATACTCACATTTCACGATGTTCTATATTTTTATTAATGTAATTACAATAAAGAGTACAGCCAGCACAGCAAGTTTGGGAATAAACAGAGCTGATTCTCAGTACACACAGAACTCAGCTGATGGAGCAGGAAGTGCTGGCAGCGTGGAGAGCAGTGACCACCTGTGGCCTGTGGACTGGTGAATGCTCAGCGAGGGGAGAAGGGTTGCTTCGTCCTAGCACTTACCAATTTCCATGGTGTAAATGCTCCTGCCATGGGTGACTTCTGGCTACCAGTGGTTAAACAACCCAACTGGCTCAAAACCCTGAACATTTAATAACGGGCTCTCCTCAGTGGGCATGGGGGACTCTAGCATACCACTGCCTACTGCCTTCTGGATGTTGAGCAGAGGACGGCCTCTGGCACTGGCTTATCTGACTCCTTGAAGACAGTTAAGGGAGTGTCCAAAAATCAGCATATCTCAGTCATAATTGGTCTTCACTCAGCCACCGACTCCTCCTCCTTCGTGTTTATAATCCCTGCCCCCTGGGGATGGCTGACCCTCCTCACTTCTTCCAGCCAATTCCCTTCTGCTGCTGCCATCCTACCAGGCCTGCCCACTCAGACAGCCCTTTGAACTCTCCTGGCTTTTTATTCTTCCTACAGAGTGCCTCTGTTCTGTATCCTAGCCCCTTTGGGACTGACTAGGCTTTTGGCTGACTAATTTAATCAGCATTTTCAGCCGAGGTGTTGGCTTACAAAGGCTTTATTACCTCCAAGCCTGGATGACGGGCTGACTCGTGGGCGGTTTGGGTCTCCGAGCACCCGTGGCTTAAATCCTCAGGCCTGTGGCTGTCTCTGTGATGGGTAGAGCCAGCTCTGATTGCTGGGAAAATAGTTGCTAGAGATAGCCACTGTTCTTGTCACCTGAGGGCACTGCCTGACTGAGGGACTCCAGAGCTGGGAGTACCGGAGTGGCCTGGGTCAGAGTGGACTGCAGATCCCTGTCATCCCTTTTTTTTTTTCAAGACAGGGTTTTGCTCTGCCACCCAGGCTGGAGTGCAGTGGTGCGATCTCGGCTCAATGCAGCCTCGACCTCCTGGGCTTAAGTGAGCCTCTCACCTCTGCCTCCTGAGTGGCTAGGACCACAGGAGTATACCATCACACCTGGCTAATTAAAAAAAATTTTTCAGAGAGACTAGATCTTCCTGTGTCCCCCAGGCTGTTGGCATTCCGCAAGAGTGGGATGGCTGTTGGCCATTCCGAGGCACAGCAGAGGAGTTTGTCTGAGCTTTGATGCTTTTGGTTCTTTTCAGAAGGCGGTTTCTGGAGTAGAAGTGTTTATGACTGTGTCTTCACCCATTGTTTGAAATGTTTCATTGTTAAAAAATGTGTGTCCCGGTGCGCTAGATGAACGGCACCCCGTTTGCTTTTGCAAACACACACGCTACACCCTAAGTGGGGAATGTGGTTTGGTGGCACCAGAACCATTTGTGAGTCAGGAGACCTTGATGGAAGGGAGGGAAAAACACCGGGGACCTTGCCATTGAGAGGCCCCGAATACAGACCCGACTGTATAACAAGCTCGTCCTCTGTGTTTGTCAGAGGACGAGCTGACTTCAGAAGCTGATTTTTATGCTGAAGAGCAGAGTGTGGCATGTGTAATGAACAGAGTTTATCTTTGTGTGGACTGAGAAATAATTTGCTAAGCCAGTAACTCCTGTATTTCCCAGATACCCAGATCCGTGTAGTTTACGCGCAGCCTGGGGTCTGGAGAGCAGGAATCGCCTTACTTCACAGAGCTCTCCAAGGACCCCTGATGTCAGTTCAAATTTCAGAAATTAAAGGATTAAATGCTTTCTGTGTTCTCTGAAGACTTGCTAGCACTTGATCTGTTTCATTAAAATGACTCCTTTGGTGCAGTCTCTCCCCAAAACCAATCAAGAACCACTGCGGCACTGCTGAAACCCCACCTTTCTGTCCAGCTGCTGTCTAAGCCCAAACCCAGATGAACACCAGTGTGGAGGGTGTTGGAGAAGCCTCCGAGAAGTCAGCATGAGTACCGTATTAAACATGAGAGACACAAGCCGCAGGGCTTCTAACCTCCCTATACCCCCGCTCTTGCTGAAACCAATATAATCCTTGGAAAGCACAGCCGTGAACAGCGGGGGGCATTATTTTTATTTCTGTCCTGCCAAATTGGAG
Organism: Leontopithecus rosalia; assembly: GCA_028533165.1. NCBI lineage: Eukaryota > Metazoa > Chordata > Mammalia > Primates > Cebidae > Leontopithecus > Leontopithecus rosalia. Next base: position 5,359,496 of record CM052659.1, read on the forward strand.
TTCTGGAGAGTTAACATGGATGAAGCCCTGAGCCGACAACATACAGAAGAAAGCTTGTTATTGCAAGAAATCCCGTTGTTATTAAATTTCTCTGGGATCTGTCTTCTGGGCTAATTGGCGGGTAGTGTAGGCAGGATGAGGAAGGGGGCTTAGGAGAGACCCCATGATCCCAGGCTAGACATGACTGAATTTCTGTCTTTGGAGAATCAGGGCATCTGATGTAACAATACAACAGTAACAAAAGATTCAGCCACCGTTAATGGGAGGCCTACGTGCAGACTTTCTCACCTGGGGTTTCGTAAGAGAATTAAGCTGTACATAAAATGATGTGTGTGGGCTTTTCTCAGTCCTTCTGAGGATGGTGCGTAACTGGTAGCGTTCTGATGCACAGCAGAGAAGTTAGTTTTTCACCATGGATACCTGTAGGGCAAGTTAGGACTTAACTTCCCTGGGTAACCCTCATTGAGAACCTTTCGACCAACTGTCACATTTAATCCTTACACCCCCCCACCCCGAGATAGGTATAATTACTATCACCATTCTACAGATGAGGAAACCAAGGCTGAGTAACTGGCTTAAGGTCACACAGATGGCAAATGGAGGGATGAGGAGCAGAGCTCATCTCTGTCTGTCTCCATGTTGGTTATCTGTTCCTCTGTAACAAATTACCCCATACTGAGTGGCTTAAAACAACACATGCTCCTTATCTCACAGTTTCTGAGGGTCAAGAACCCAGGTCTGGCTTAGCTGCATTCTCTGCTTCAGTGTTCTTCATGAAGCTGCAGTCAAGGCATCAGTTGGGGCTGTGGCCTCATAGGAAGGCTCGCCTAAGGCAGGATGGGTATCCAAGCTCACACAGGCATGGCAGGATTCAGTTCCTCACAGGTTGTTGGACAGGGGCCTCAGTTCCATGCTGGCTGTGGGTGGAGACCGCCTTTAGTTCCTAGACATGTGGGCCCTTCAAGGTGGCTGCTTGCTTCATCAAAGCCAGCAGAAGAGAGAGAGAGCCTGCTAGCAAGACAGACATTCCCTCTGGCTGTATGTGAAAAAAAACCACAGAAGTACCATCCCATTGCCTTTGCCATTCTGTTGGCGAGAAGCAAAGCATTTGCGGTCAAGGGACTTCACCAGGGCACGGAGCACAAGATGCAGGGATAATGCAGGAGAGATCTTAGGCTCTGTCTACCATGGATCCCAAAGCCCTTGCTCTCAGGCCTTGCTGCCTCCCTTTGTGGTATAGAAAAGACCTAACTGGATGATGATTCAAGGATCCTTCCTGTGGGTTGAGAGGTTTAATTGCACTGCCTGCTTTTAGGGATACTGTTTTCATTGTTTGCTACATCTCTGATGTTATCAGGGATGGAATTAGAATCTCAAAGCCACACTTGTGATTAATGTATCAGATACAACATTACACATTTCATAAAGTTATCCTTCAAAGAGCCAGCCTTCAGGAGGGATGTCAGGGCCAGGGTTGTTTTGCAGAATTGCTCTCACTTGTGGCAGCTAAGAAGAGCCAGCAATCTGCCAGTGGTGTCAAGCCTCTGCATGGCCTCCTAGGGGCCTGGTGCCCACAACTGGAGGAAAATAAAATCTTCCAGGAGAGGCTGCATCAAGCACATTACTTGGAGAATCAAAGATGGCATGAAGCAAAGATCTCTGCATTTCTGAATGACCTTGGCTTTTTTGCCAGGGCTGGCTGAGAACTGGGTTTAAATGGAAAAGAAGATGAGCTATCTGTGTAATTTAAAAGCCCCAAGGGAACCCAGTAAGGCATCCTGATGGGTAGTGTAGAGAGTCCTAAAAAGTAAGTCACAATTCCCGACAGGCAATGGGTGGATAAGGTGGTCATGAGTGAGATGTTCCAGTTAAGGGAATGTACTAGTTGCTAGAGAACAGCAGTACACTCTCCCACAGAAATGGGCAGCCATGAAAGAACCAGAGAACTCTTAGAGTCACGGGTGAAGTACATGGACGCATGTGTAACAGGAGAGTCATGATAATTGACCATTACTGCACTTTTCTCAGATTCAGTAGGCTGAATCTGAGCTGGGCTATGGGAAGGTCAGATGGCCTCAGTCCCCAGGGGGTCTCTGGAAAGAACAAGACAGAGTCCTGTTCTTCCACTGTGCCTGCTGGGGTGGGGTACACAGCCCAAGATGGGAGCTGGCATGGTGGGTTCTGGCAGCCCTCTGCAGCATTCCCTGGATTTGGCTGTTGGTGCTGAGGCCTGGCCAGGGACCCACAGTGGGGCTGGGAGAGCCGTGAGGGGGGTGCCAGGTGGCTCTTTGGGAGTGACTCTGTGTCCTGAGTCTTATGGGCATCAGGCGGGGTGAGAGGCTGGGTTCTAGGGAAGGGCACTGCTTTTGCCCTTCTTCCCCTCTCTGATGTCACCTTCTCCTTGGGCTCCTGTGGCGGTCACTCCCCCCAACCTACCTCACTCCTCATCACTCCAGGGCCCAGGAAAGTCCCGTGGGAATGCCAGCCAGCAGAGCAGGGATGGGCTTGAGACTGTTTCCGGGAAAGGTTGTGGGGTGTTCTGAGCTCTGAGTTTCCAAGGGGAAGCTGGTGGTACTGTGAATGCTTCTCCTGTCCTCCCTGTCCCTAAAGGGGACTTCTTCCTCCCTCCACCCTTGCCCTGTTCTAGAAGCATATCAACTCATCCCCACTGTCCCTGTCATCCTGTCTTCCTCTTGCCCCCACATTGAACTTTATTGTGACATGCCAGATTATATTTGCACAGCCATGCGTATCCCAGGGATGAGTGAGACATCACCTCCACCCCCACCCCCAAGAGCTCCAGAGGAAGCCCCCATCCCCAAGAACTTCTGGAGGAAAAAATAGAGACAGCTCACGGGGTGAAATGTAAGGGGTGTGCATATTTGGAAGGGGTGCCTGGTGATCAGAGCGCTTTAGGGGATATTTGAATGGGCAGTCCCTGCAGGACCCCTGCAAGCGCACTGGACAGAGAGGGGAGGACAGTGTCCCTGAGGGACGGCATGTAACAAGGCACAGAACCGGCGGGTGCTTCTGGTGCCATTCCGTCCACCAGCATACCGTCTGAGCGTGACTTTCCCTCCCCAGGAGGGCTCACTTCCTGTCCAGGTCAGCTCTCAGGCAAGTGTCTGCAGGTGAGGCTGAGAAAAGCTTGGGGCTTTCTTCCTCGGGGGCTGTTGTTGCTGAGCATGGCTCCACATCTGATGCTGGAGCGTGAGGCCACCCAGCCGTGTGCCTTCCAGGCCCACCTCAGCTCTGCCGCCTCCCTACTGCTGAAGCCGGAAGCTTCGTGTCTCCTGAGTCTCCTCTCTCCCTCCATCATGCCTGCCCAGCTGCTCTTCTGTCTTGCAGACATCACAGTGGCCCCCACTGGTCTCCCTTTTATACCCATCCCCAGCCATTCTCCCTCCAAAAGTCAGGGTACTCTGCAAAAGTGTGAGTCTGCCCATGTCCCATTCCTGTCGAGGCCCTTGGGGCTCCCAGCTCTTCTGGGATGAAACCCAAGATTCGAATGTGGCCTGCAAACCCTGCACACACACAGGGCTCCAGGATGCCTCGCCAGCCTGCCTGATGGTTGGGCCAGAAAACTGCATGCACCAGGGCTCCAGGATGCCTCGCCAGCCCACATGATGGTTGGGTACCATGTGAGTTTCCAGGGGCTGATGTGACAAGGTTCCGCATCTGGGTAGCTTCAGCAATCATCATGTCTTGCCTTATGGTTCTGGAGGCCGGAAGTCTGTTTCCCTGTGTGGCCTGAGAAGGAGGCTCCATTTCATGCCCCTCCTAGCTTCTGGTACCCTCAGGTGTTCCTTGGCCTGGAGGTAGCCATCTCCTTTGTGCGTCTTCACGTCGTCTTCCCTCTGAATGTGTCCGCCTCTGTGTCCAGTTCCCCTTTCCATAAGGACGCTGGTCATCTTGGAATAGGGCCACTCTAATGATCTCATCTTGTCTAGATCATCTGTGAAGACCCAGTATCTCAGTGTCCCATTCCCAGGTAACATCTTTGGGGACACCCTTCACTCCACAGCAGGTGCCGTGTGTGCTGCATGGCCCCTGCCCTCTCTACACCTGCTCTCTGCCCTTGCCTGAGTATGCCAGGCTCTTCCCTGCCACTCGCCTTCACCCAGGCACACGTGCCAGTGCCTCCGCTTTGGATAAGTCCTGGGCATCCAGCCTGGGCAGGCCCTTGGCCCCGCTGAGCCCTGGTCACTGTCCTCACTCCCAGTTCCTTCTTTGGGGATGCCTGTTCTGGCCCCCGACTTGTTTGGAGAGCCCCATTGTCATCCCACAGCTCCTCAATTCTCCTTTGTGATATTCCGTCCACCAGCATACCGTCTGAGCGTGACTTTCCCTCCCCAGGAGGGCTCACTTCCTGTCCAGGTCAGCTCTCAGGCAAGTGTCTGCAGGTGAGGCTGAGAAAAGCTTGGGGCTTTCTTCCTCGGGGGCATTGCTGACAAGTCCCTTTGGAGGCACAGTGAGAAGTGAGGCCTTGACGAGCGAGAGGCCTGGGGGTTGCATCCAAGTCTAGGGGCAGCTAGGGGAGGTGGCTGTGGGCTTCACCGGGAAAGTGTCTCATGGGGTTGGCCCAAGGGGGTGAACTTGGGCTGGGCATTCCCATGGGAATGTCACCGCATGGCTTCTCGGCTGCAGAAATGCGTCTTGGCCAGAGGTGGGTTGCTCCCTGGGGTGCTGATGTCTCACCTCACAGCTGCAGTCTTGTTTCCAGGTAGCCCAGTGGGTGACATTCTCCGCATTTGTCACTAGGTCCCACTGAGTGACTCTATTGAGTAGGAGAGACTGGAACAGGGTCTCAGGTCAGCTCTTGGCAACAAGCTGCTCTGGCCGGGGCCTTGTTCTGCGCTCCGTGCTCTTTCCCCCTCCTGGGACGAGTCTCCTCTCTCCCAGACACCTGTCCCCTGTTGCGTTCCTACCCTGCAACTGCTGGTGTTACTGAAGCGTGTAGTGCCCTCCCTGCACTTACACCGTCCCTCCTGTTGTGGAAGCAAATTCCCTGCTAGAACATTCCATCCCCCCTTCGAGGCCTGGATCAAATGTTCCCTCCTCTCTGGCGCTTTTCTCCGCGTTTGCGATCGGATTCTGTCATTCCTTCTTTGTTAGGAATGTCATGTGCCATGTGGATGGCCCTTCTGCAATGGGAACTCATGCCCTAGACTCTTACACTCTCTCTGCCCCTCGCTTGACTATAAAGCCCTTGAAGCCAGGAATGATGTATGGTCAATACTTTATATTCCAGATGCGGGATACCCAACAGATTTGTTGACTGATTTTCTGGCTTTGTCATCAGTAAATGGTAAGCAGATTCCCTGAAGTTTAGGATAATGGGTCTCGTTCTTGAGTCCCCACAGCGAAGCGTGGGGCTGACAGCAGGAGATGGCTTAGTAGGTGTGGATGGAATGAATGGACTTGTTAGCTGGGAAGACTGAATGTTGGCTTTCCCAGGTTTTCTGCAATTTAGTGGTGAACTCTTAAAGAACAAAGATTTTAAGCACTTATTCGTGGAAGCCTAAAGAAGTGGGAGTCAAGAAGCAGAAGGGAGGAGATTTTGTGGGGGGAAGTTTTCCTGGCATCCTTAAATCCACTCTAAGTGCCGTCTCTGCTCTGTCCTCCTAGCTGTGAGCACCCAGGAGCTCCGAGTCTGGTTTCTGTCATCAGATTGAATATTTGATTTGTAAGTAGTAGAAAGTCCCCATCTGTTGTCCCTGCTCCCTGAGTGGAGTTCTAGGAAGCAATGCCTCTGCCTCCACACCCTGTTAAGATGGAGGAGGGCACGAGCAAGGCATGGGAATCAGTCTCTGATCACTTGAATGGGGCTGCCCCTCCTCCAGGTCACCCTCCTCTACATCAGCCTGGGGGATACTAGAAGTTCCAATGGATCTAAGGGAGCAGACTGTGTTCATTCATTCACTCACTCACTCACTCATTCATCCATTCATCTGGTATGGATTGAGTCCTTCCTGTGTCCCAGGCACCATGCAAGGGGATGGGGAGACAGAAGTAGATAGGACCGGTTCCTGCAACGTGAAAGCTCAGAGTGATTGCAATAGAACCAGACAGATCCTGCGTTCAAGGTCAGCCCGGAGTCCATGGTGGGTAGCATATGTGGCAGTCGCTTACCCATCCGTAGTCACCTACAGAAACACTTCCTGGAGTGAGGGACAAATAAGCAGAGGCCTCAAGGAGGAGCAGGAACTCACCAGCCAATGGGAAGGCAGAGGAGGGAGAGGACATTACAGGTGGTAAACAGCATTGCAGAGGCTGGAGGAAGGACCGCTGGCCCGGGGCGACTGGGGGCTGGAGGTTCAGCAGGACCAGCGTGCGGGGTGAGAGGCACTGAAAGCTGAGGGAACAGGTCCTGGAGGGCCTCATATATCACTCATCCTGAGGAATTTGGGCTTTGACCAGAAGTGAAACCATGGGACAGAGGTTCTGGGGGACCCTCCTCTCCATGTCTCCTCCCCAAAGCCTCAAACCCCAACGCCCAGGGTATTAGTCCATCTTCATGCTGCTGATAAAGTCGTGCCTGAGACTGGGTAATTTACAAAGAAAAAGAGGTTTAATGGACGCACAGTTCCACGTGGCTGGGGAGGCCTCACACTCACAATCAAGGTAGCAGGTGAAGAGAGAGAAGGAGGCAAGAGAGAGAAATAGAGCCAAGTGAAAGAGGAAACCACACAGAACATCAGCAGATCTCGCGAGACTTTTTCACTGCTATGAGAACAGGATGGGGGAACCCCAGCCATGATTCAATTATCTCCCACTGGGCCCCTCCCACAACACGTGGGAATTATGGGAACTACAGTTCAAGATGAGATTGGGTGGGGACAAAGCTAAACTGTATCACCCAGCCGTCCCCAGCTAAACCATAACACCCAGCAATCCCACAGACCTAACAAATGCCTGCCTGTCTTCTGAGGCCACCTCAGAAGGTAGACTCAGGTCTACCCGTCCATGCCTTCTACCCCCTCTCTAATTCAGTCTGCCTCAAGCCTCTGTTCAGGCAGCTAATGACATAGAGGGGTGTTTAATTCTGAACTCTGCAATCTCAAAAATTAAATAATGGATTTTGTGATCTGCCAGGCTCTTTCCTTGATAGAATGATAAGATGTCAATTGGAAAAATTTAAATATTGATGAGTTTTAACTTTTGTATTGATTGGGCAGTGACATATTTTGAATAATGATTCACATTAAAAATACAAGGGTCTCTATTGATCATGCAGCATCTGGCTGTATTAAAATAATGAATAATCCTTAGAACTTACTATGCTTTTAAAATTTTGTTTCTCCTAATAGCTGAAGATCTAACCAATGCATAGCTTGCAACACCCATTTGGAAATGCCTGCATCTGTCTGCCCGTGCTCTTCTGTCACTGCTCAGGACGGCCACTTCTTTGTAGGGTCAGGCAGTTTGGGACCTGGGAGACAGGGGGCTGAGCCTGCAGATGTGGGGCTAGCCAAGCAGCTGGGCGCTGTGCAACCCCCAGGGGAATTCACTGATCGTTCAGCATTTTCTGGGTGCCTGTGGTTCCAGGGCTGAAGGGAGGGCCAGAGGTCCTTTGGGGCTTTTTTTTATTCTTTATTTTCCTAGCTGGAAGCTGTTCCCTTAGCATCTACGGTGGGAAGTCTTCAACTGTCACACCCGTGGACTTTGCTCACACGTCTCGAAGTCACCTTTACTCCTCTTGCTTGGACTTCTGACCATGGTGTCTGAAACTTTCCAGGCTGTCTCTTCATCTGTGCTGTTACAATCCAGACTTCCTTCGCTCGTGGCCAAAACTGTTTCCCCAGGGCTCTCAGGGAGACTCAAGTCTCAGGCAGTTAATGGGAGTGGAACTGCCGTGTGCTGGTGTCGATATGTGCCAGTCATCCTGCCAGCCTCTTTGCATTCATTCACTCTGCATCCATCATTCATTCACCCAGTGCAGATTTATGAAACTGACTCTGTGCCAAGCAGGCACAATGCTTGTCCATAGAAAGCTTAGAGTCTAGAAGGGGACAGATGGTAACAAACAGCTAATGCTTGACTGTTAAATCCAGGTGTGGTAGATCCTGGACGGGAAACAGGCAAGGGGACCCAGCCCTGTCCAGGGTGATGTGCAGGAGCGTGCTAACCCAGCTGGCCTGTTGGTTGTCTTCCGAAAGCCTCAGGCCTGTCGTTAGGAAGGCCTGCTTGCCACTTTGGCTCTGGCCTGGTGTCTTGGAACTTGACTGTAAACCGTTCTCTATTCTGACATAAAACCTTCACTAAAGGATTAGAGTAGCTCACTGTGCCTTAACTATCTGTGCAAACCATACAGTTGATGCCAAACGCCGGCTTTCCTTCTCGGGGTCTGGAATTTGGGGATATGCTAAGCAGAGGATGCCTACGTGATCCCAACAGAGCCCTGGGTGGCGACTCTCTGACGAGCTTCCCTGGTAGACAGCACTTTGTGAGTGTCATCACAACCTGTTGCTAGAGGAATCAAGTGCATCTGTGACTCCCTTGGGAGAGGAGTCTTGAAGCTTGTGCCCGATTTCCCCCTGTATCGCCCCACGTACCCTTTCCTTTGCTGGTTTTTCGTGTCCTTTTGTTATAAAAAGTCTTCATTATGAGCACAGCCACATGCTGGGTCCTGTGAGTCCTTTCAGTGACTCACCAGACCTGGGATGGGCTTGGGGTTCCCTAACACAGGTGGCCAGGGAAGGCCTCCCTGCTGAGGTGACATTTAGCCGACACCTTAAGGAACAGTAGGTATGCGACCACAGGTGTTAGAAAGCATCCTCAGCAAATCTAAGAGCTTGTGCAAAGACCCTAAGGCAGTAACAGAAACAGGTTGACGGGGCAGGGCTGTTGATTTGGAGGATGTGATATGAGATGGACTTGGAAAAGTCAGATCATGTCAGGCCTTTTAGCCATGGTAAGGAATTTGGATTCTCTTATTTCTAACTTTTACACAAACCCTACAAAGTAGAAAGGATTAGCCCTATTTTTTTTTTTTTTGGATGGAATCTTGCTCTGTCTCCCAGGCTGTAGTGCAGTGGTGTGATCTCAGCTCACTGCAATGCCTGCCTCAGGGTTCAAGTGATTCCCCTGCCTCAGCCTGCTGAGTAGCTGGGACTATAGGAGTGCACCACCACGCCCGATTAGCCCCATTTTTAAAAATGAAGACTATAAGGTCACTTGCCCGGGCTCCAGCTTGCCATAAGTTTAGGTCCATCTGGCTTCTACTGGGTTGGTGTAAACTGATTACTTCTGTACCAACCTAATAGAAAGCCTGGGTTCTTTCCATCAGATGTTACAGACCAAGGGAGGACTTGAGCCTTGCAGAGAAAGGTTATCGAGGACACTCAAGCTGGGTGGCTGTCTTTCTCTCCTTTTCCTCTGGGTCTGCTCTTTCTCCAGGACTCACTGCTTTGGAATAGCACCACGTACTGTCACCAGTGAGGGGAGGAGGGAGAGTTTTGTGACCAAGAATCTTGTCCCTGGTGTCAGAGGGTCTGCACTGGAATCTCAGCTGCGTGAGGCTCTTATTCCAGGCAAGGCACTTACTCCCTTTTGGCCTCAGTTTCTGATATGAATAGTGCTTTATAGGTTTGTTCATTTATAGTTTTATCAAGATGTAACTGATGTAAATAAACTGCACATATTTAGAGTATACAATCTGATGAGCTTTGACATCTGTATATGGTCATGAGATCACTACCACAATCAAGATAAGAATGAACACATTCATCACCCTAAAAGTTTCCTTGTGCCTTTTGTAACGCATTCCCTCCTGTCCCTCTCCCATCTTTAGACAACTGCTTACCTGTTTTCTGTCGCTATGGATTCGTGTGCATTTTCTGACATTTTATAAGTATGATATCAGATAGTAGTTGTTCTTTTAGATCTACCTTTTTAAAATTGTTTTGAGATGGAGTTTTACTCTGTCACCCATTGCCCAGGCTGGACTGCAATGGTGCAATCTTGGTTCACTGCAATCTCCACCTCCCAGGTTTAAGCCATTCTCCTGCCTCAGCCTCCTGAGTAGCTGGGACTATAGGCATGCACCATGACACCTGGCAAACTTTTGTACTATTAGTAGAGACGGGGTTTCACTGTGTTGGCAAGGCTGGTCTTGAACTCCCGACCTCAAGTGATCTGCCTGCCTTGGGCTCCCAAGGTGCCGGGATTACAGGCACGAGCCACTGTGCCTGGCCAGATCTACCTTCTTATACTCAGCATTATTATGTTGAGGTTCATACATGTTGCATGTATCAAATATCCATGCCTTGTTTATTGCTGAATAGTATTCCATTTTATAGATATGCCACATTTTTTTCCTATCTATTCACTTTTTGATGCATAGATTATTTTCTAATTTTTGGCTATTACAAGCAAAATTTCTAGGAATACGCATGTACACATCTTTGTGTGGGCATATGTCTCTTTCTCTTGGGTAAACACTCTAAAATCGAGTGGTTGGTTTGTATGGGAAGCATATGTTTAACTTTATATGAAGCCACCGAAGTATTTTCCTGTGTGATTTTTGTGTCATTTTACTTTCCTACCAGCAGTGTGTGTGAGAGTTCCCTTTGCTCCATGTCCTTGCTAACACTGGGGTGGTCAGTTTATTTACTTATTTAAACATTTTTAGCTAATCTAGTGTATGTGTGGATGTATCTCTAATGACGGACGATGCTGACGATCCTATAAACATACTCTTCCCATATATCTGTTTGAAAAAGCTGATGATCTCTTTAACTGTTTGTCTGTTTGCTGTCCATATATCTGTCTTCTACTGTGAAGTGCATTTTCCAGTCTTTTGCCTCTTTAAAAATTGGGGCATATTCGTAATGTTGTGTTGTAAAAGTTCTTTGCATATTTTAGATATAAATTCTTCGTTGGATAAATATTTTACAGGTATTTTCTCTTCGTCTGTTACTTGTCTTTTCATTTCTATAACAGGGTCATTTGAAGAGAAAAGGTTTTAAATTTCGACTCTTTATTTGATGGTTCACGTATTTGGCATCGTATTTAAGAAATTAATAACAGAAGAAATCCTTGTCAAACCCACGATCCTTAAGATTTTCTCTTCGGTTTAGATTTCTTCTAGAAGTTTAGTAGTTTACCTTTTAGAGTCAGGTCTACCATCATTTCAGGTTAGCGTGTGCTATGAGATGCGGATCAAGGTTTTTTTAACTTATTTGTTTTTGCTATGGCTACCTGATTGTCCCTGCACTATTTGTTGACATGATTATTCCTTTCCCACTGAATTGCCTTGCCCCCTTCACTGAATACCAATTCGCCGCGTATATGTGAGGCTTTTCCTAAACTTGCTGTCCTGTTTCATTTTTCTATATGTCTATACTTGTGCCAATATCATACTTTATTAACAGACTTTACAACGTGTTTTCAAATCAAGGGTGTAAATATTCCAATTTTGGGCCGGGCATGGTGGCTTATGCCTGTAATTCCAGCACTTAGGGAGGCTGAGGCGGGCGGATCACCTGAGGTCAGGAGAGACCAGCTGGCCAACATGGTGAAACCCTGTCTCTACTAAAAATGTAACAATTAGCTGGGCGTAGTAGCACATGCCTGTAGTCCCAGTGACTCAGGAGGCTGGGGCAGGAGAATTGCTTGAACCTGGGAGGGAGGTTGCAGTGAGCAGAGATGGCACCACTGTATTCCAGCCCAGGCGTCAGAGTGAGACTCCATCACACACACACACACACACACACACACACACACACACACACACACTCCAATTCGGTCATTTTCAAAATTATTTTGGCTTTTCTAAGTTATTTTTCATTTCTGTATACATTTCAGAAATTTTTACAATCAGCTTATCAATTTCTGTAACAAGCCGGATAGGATTTTAATTAGGATTGCATTGAATGTATCGGTAAATTTGGGGAGAGTTGACATCTTAATAATATTAAGGTCCCCTTCCTCCTTCCCTTCTCCTTCAACAGAGTCTTGTTCTCTGGCCCAGGCTGGGGTGTGGTGATGTGTGATCACAGCTCACTGCGGCCTTGAACTCCTGGGCTCAAGTGATCCTCCCACTTCAGCCTCCTAGGTAGCTAGGACGACAGGCATGTATCACCATGCTTGGCTGGTTTTTGTATTTTTTGTAGAGACAGGGTCTCACTATGTTTCTCAGGATGGGGTAATTGCCTTTTAATTTTGACATAACTATAGGCACTCGGAAGTGAAAATAGAACAAAGAGCTTCTCTGTGAGGGCAGGGATGGTGGTTCCTACCTGTAATCCCAGAACTCTGAGAGGCTGAGGCAGGCGGATTGCTTGAGCCTGGGAATTTGCAACCAGCCTGGGCAAAAAGAGAGAGAGGGAGGGAGGGAGGGAGGGAGAGAGAGAGAGAGAGAGAGAGAGAGAGAGAGAGAGAGAGACAGAGAGAGAGAGAGAGAGACAGAGAGAGAGAGAAAGAGAGACAGAGAGAAAGAGAGAGACAGAAAGAGACAGAGAGAAACAGAGAGACAGAGAGAGAGGGAGAGAGAGAGAGACAGAGAGACAGAGAGAGACAGAGAGACAGAGAGAAACAGAGAGAGAGAGAGACAAGAGAAAGAGAAAGAGACAGAGAGAGAGAGAGATTGATTCTCTGTGCCCGTTTTCTAACTTCCCCCAATAATAACATATTACGTAGCTATAGAGTATTTTCAAAACCAGGAAACTGACCCTAGAACAATACCATCAGCTAGACTAAAAACCTTACTTGGATTTCTGCTGAGTTTTTTCATGAATGGATATTAGCTTTTGTTGAGTCATTTGTCTCTACCTACTGACCGGATCATATGATTTTTCTCTTTTACTTTGTTAATATGGTAAATTACCTTAATTGATTTTCAGAAGTTAAACCAACCTTTTACTTGCCTGTGTTATATTATTATTTTTACATATAGCTAGATTTTATTTGTTCATATCTTTTAAAGATTTTAACATGTGTTTGAGGGATATTTTTCTGTGGCTTTCTTCCCTTATAATGTCTTAGTCTGGATTTGTATCAGAGTAATGCTAGATTTAGAAAATGAGGATTTGGCTCTTGTATTCTGGAAAGGTTTGTGTTGAGTTGGTTACTATATATGTGTTTTTAGCATTCATCAGTGAAATACTGGCTATCTGGGCCTGGAGTTTTCCTTGTGGACAAATTCTTAACTGCGGATTTAATTTTAATAGGTAAAGGTCTATTTAGGCTATCTACGTCTTTATGAGTGAGCTTAGTACTTCATGTCCTTTAAGGATTTGTTCATTTAAGTTATCAAATTTATTGCCATAAAATTATTCCAATATTTCCTTCTTACCTAATGTCTGCAGGAACTGTGGTAATGTATTCTTTCTCATCCCTGATATCAATAATTTGTGTCTTCTTTTTTTTCCTGATCAGTTTGTCTAGAGGTTTAACAGTGTTATTAATCTTCTCAGAGAGCCACCTTTAATTCCACTGACGTTTCTGCCAGGTGTCACTGTCCTGCACTGTCAGTATGCGAAAACTGTTGTTTCATCTAATTTGTCCTTTTAGAAAAGTTTCTTGAGGTGGGAAGGGACAGGATTTATCCTTGTCCTTCCGTGGTAGGGGGCAGCAGACGGCCCCCGGGTTTTCAGGGCTCCGAAGGAGTTCCGTGGTAAGAGACTTGCTGAACTCGGCCAGCTCTAGCTGAACTGTGTCTCCCTGACGTTGCAACTCCCATGCGGCCTCTCTAAGGTGGATGTTTTCTCTCTCACACTTTTTTTTTATCAGTACGATAGTCATAGATTATTTGGTAACAGTTTTACTACCAAATAAGTTGAAAAAAAAATAACGTCACCTCTTGATTTAGTTGCCGAGGGTGTGTGGGCATGTTTGTTATGTGGGTAGACCGTGTGATGCCGAGGTTTGGGTGTGGATCTCATCACCCAGGGAGTGAGCAGCAGTGGCCAGCATGTAGATTTTCAGCCCATACTTTCCTCCCTGACTCCCCTCAGGTTGTCCACGGGGTGTCCATTGTTCCCATTTCTATGTCAATGACTATCCAATGTTTAGGTGCCCCCCACACTTATTTTTTTGAGGCAGAGTCTCGCTCTGTCACCCAGGCTGGAGTACAGTGGTGCGATCTCAGCTCACTGCAACCTCTGCCTCCCAGGTTCAAGCGATTCTCCTGCCTCAGCCTCCTGAGTAGCTGGGATTCCAGGCGCATGCTACCACGCCCAGCTAATTTTTGTACTTTTAGTAGAGATGGGGTTTCACCATGTTCGTCACTGGTCTCAAACTCCTGACCTTATGATCTGCCTGCCTAAGCCTCCCAAAGTGCTGGGATTACAGGTGTGAGCCACCGCACCAGGCCAGCTCCGACTTTTAAGTAAGATCAATTGGGATTTGGTTTTCTGTTGCTGTGTTAATTCACCTGGGAATATGACCTCCAGCTGCATCCATGTTGCTCCAAAGGACATGATTTTATTCTGTTTTATGGCTGCATAGTGTTCCATGGTGTATATGTACCATATTTTCTTTTCTTTTTATTTATTTTTTTCTGATACAGGGTCTTGCTCTGTCACCCAAGCTGGAGTGCAGTGGTACAATCATGGCTCACTGCAGCCTTGACTTCTTGGGCTCAAGTGATCCTCCCACCTCAGCCTCCCAAGTAGCTGGAACTGCAGGTGTCTACCTCTATGCCTGGCCAGTTAAACATTTATGTATGTTTGTATGTGTATATGTATGTATGTGTTTAGAGACAGGTCTCTCTATGTTGTCCAGGCTGGTTGCAAACTCTTGGGCTCAAGTGATCCTCCCACCTTGGCCTTCCAAAGTGTTGGGATGATAGGACTGAGCCACCACGCCCGGCCCACATTTTCTTTAATGAATCCACCACTGATGGACACCTAGGTTGACTCCATGTCTTTGCTATTGTGAACACACGGTAGCTAGTGATCCCAATACTAGGTAAATGCCCAGAAGAAAATAAATCATTCTATCAAAGAAGACAGATACAATTATATGTTCATGCGGTTACTAGCTACCATTAATGAGAATGGTGGCTCTGTCAACAGAGTAAACAGAGAATCTACAGAATGGGAGAAAATAGTCACAAATTATGCATCCAACAAAGGTCTAATATCCAGAATCCATCATGAACTTCAGCAGATCAACAAACAGAAAGCAAATAACTCCACTAGAAATGGTTAAGTGACGCGACGAGACACTTCTCAAAAGAAAACATAAGAGTGGCCAAAACACGTGAAAAAAGTGCTCTTCCTCACGAATCATCAGAGATGCAAATCAAAACCGGTGAGATCCCACCGCACAGCAGTCAGAAGCGTGATGATTAAAAAGTCAGATAAGGCCAGGTGCAGTGGCTCATGCCTATGATCCCAGCACTTTGGGAGGCCAAGGTGGGCAGATCCCCCGAGGTCAGGAGTTCGAGAACAGCCCGGCCTACATAGTGAAAGCTTGTATCTACTAAAAATACAAAAAATTAGCCAGGTATGGTGGCAGGTGCCTGTAATCCCAGCTACTGGGGGTGGGGTGAGGCAGGAGAATCGCTCGAGCCTGGGAAGCAGAGGTTACAGTGAGCTGAGATCACGCCACCGCACTCCAGCCTGGGCAACAAGAGAGAAACTCCATCTCAAATAAATAAAGAAGTAAATAAATAAAAGTAAATAAAAAGTCAAATAATAACAGATGCTGGTGAGGCTGTGGTGAGAGGGGAACAATTATACACCAATGGCAGAGATGCAAATTAGCTCAGCCCCTGTGGAGGGCAGTTTGGAGACCTTTTATACTCTTGGTGCTGCAGGACCTGGAGGCGGTGCAAGCGTCTTTCTCCTCCATCTTTTTCACCTCCGGGCTGTTGTCGCCCAGCTCATTTCCTCTTCCCTGCAAGCCCCTCTGCTGCACTGAGGCTCTTACCTCCCTGCTTCTGCCATCTGATGCCTTGTCTTATTGCAATCATTGCAGATTGCCTGAGTTGCTCTCTTTCATTCTTTGAAGATTTCAGCACATGAATCACTGTCTCTTTCTGGCTCTCTACCTGTCATAATTCTTGGTGGCTTTTAATATCCACACAGAGATCCTTTCAAAACCTAGGCGTACCAGCGACGTTTAGTAACACTCTCCGTAATGGGAGTAACTAGGGGTACCAGTGACATTAAGTAACACACTCTGCTGTTACAAACTAACCTGGAAATCTCAGTTGCTTGACCCAATAAAAGATTATTTCTTAGTTATGCCAAATCCAGCATATTTCTATGGTACTTACCTGGCTACACCCCATGCCCGTTCAAACCCAACTTTTATATTTTCTGAAGGCTTATGTCCCACAGTCCGATGAGCCTGGAGAAAATCAGGTACCTGTGCTCACTGGTCTTATTTGAAATGTGCGATCCTCCCCAGGCCCTGGTGCTGTGAGAGTCCACACACTACTCTGTCCATACCTGTGCCAAACAACATCACATGGTCCCCTGTTCCACACAGCTCCTCTTCCCCCTCCTCACTCTCAGCTCTTGGCCCTGCTTCTTACTTCCCTGGAGAAATGGAACAAATCAGGAGGGAATTTCTGCGTGCTCCGGCTGCCCGCCTCCCTGTGTCTGCACCCGCACGGCAGCCTTCCCTCCTGTTCTGTGGACGACCTGTTCATCCTGGCTGTAGCCAGACCCTCTCCTTGTGTGCCAGATCCTTTCCCTTCTCTTTTACTCAAGGGCATCACTCTGCAATTATTCCCTCTCTCACCTTCAACCTTAGATGTTTCTTCTCTGTTGGATGATTCCTATCAACTCCCACCATTCGTACCCTATCTACCTGCAGTAGTCCTTATCTTGGGAAAAAAACCAAAACATTTCTTATAGCTACTGCCCTTCCCCTTCTCTCTGCAGCAAAACAGCTTGTACCACATTGTCTCATCCATTTTTTCCTGATTCCTCCCCTCCAGTTCTCTCTTACAGTGTCTGGCTTTTGCCTTTACTCCACGGGAAGTGCTCTTGTTAAGGCCGACAAGTGCAATTGTTGAGTCTCTGTTCTCCTCTTAGTGGTCCATGAGTGGCGTTTGACATGACTGGCCTCCTCCTCCTCCTGAAACTGCTCTGTCCCAGCTGGCTCCTTCCCTGACCTCTCCTCCTCCTTCCTCCTCCTAACTCCTTCAGGCTGGAGCGCCCAGGTTCCAGTCATCATCGTCGCCATTTCTCTACCCTAATGCTCCCTTGTGACCTCTTAACTTTGCACACTCTTTATGTTCTGACTACCTCAAATGTGTAGTTCCAGCCCTGGCCTTGCCCTGACCTTCAGACACAACCATCCACTTGAGTGTCAGGTGTCTCAGACTGAAGCATCCCAACAAGATGTGGATTCATCACCTCTTACCAAGCTCCTACCCTAATCTTTCCTGTCTCAGAAAACAGCCACTCCAACCTGCCCCGGTGCCTGGGGGTCATCGCTTATTGTATTTTTTCTTCTTTTCCCTCCTTTAATCCTACAGCAAATCTTGTGGCTCCACCTTCAAAGTAGATAAGAAGCCATAGACTTATTCGAAACCTCCATCGCTTTCGCTAGAGTCTATCCCACCCTCACCTTTCTCCCGGACCGTCTGTAGAGCCCTCTTTTAAGATTTCCTTTTGACGTTCATCACCGAATTGCTGAAAGTTCCCCCCACCCCCCAATAGCTCCTGTTCTACTCAAAGTCTAGAAAACTCTGCCGGGTCTGGCGCTTGCCACCTTTTTGACCTCAGCTCAGTGGACCTTATGACCAGCAGCCCAGTGTGACTGGAGAAAAACAGGTACCTGTGCTAACTGGTTGTGCTTTAAAAGTGCGATCCCCTCTCCAGGCCCTGGTGCTACCCAGAGATGCCACACACTATTTTGTCCATACCTGTGCCAAACGATGTCACATGGCCCCCTCTCTCACACAAGCATCTCCTGCTGGCCTGCTCTGCTCCAGCTGAAGCTTGAACCCTGCACTCCTGCCTTGGAGCCCTAGCACTTCCTGCTTCCTCTGCTTGGGACACCCTTTCCCCTGATATCCTGAGGCTCCTTCCCTCGTTTCTTTCAGGCCATGCCTCAGATGTCACCTTCTCAAAGAGGCTCAACTCAGCTACCCTACAAAGAACAGTACCCCTGATTGAATATCAGGGGCAGACATGCAGATGCTGGCTAACAGCCATGCTCCCTGGAGCCTAGAATCATGCCCAGTTTGTTGTGGGACTCAGCACATCTTTATTTTATTTATTTTTTTGAGACAGAGTCTTGCTCTGTTGCCCAAGCTGGAGTGCAGTGGCACGATCATGGCTCACTGCAACTTGACCTCCTGGGCACGAGTGATCCTCCCACATCAGCCACAAGAATAGCTGGGACCACAGGCAGGCACCACCATGCCCAGCTAATTTTTTAAACTTTTTGTAGAGATGGGATCTCACTATGTTGTCTGATGGTGAGGTGTATGGATACAGAGTCTCGGTATAGATAAAACACATACACAGACGTTTTGAAAAACTGGTCTCTTGCTTTGTATCTAGCTCACTTTTTTTTTAACTTAAAAATATACTGAAGATATGCTGGCCACGATGGCTCACTCCTGTAATCTCAGCATTTTGGGAGACTGAGGCAGATGGGTCACTTGAAGTCAGGAGTTTGAGACCAGTCTGGCCAACATGGTGAAACCCCATGTCTACTAAAAATATAAAAGTTAGGTGGGTGTTGTGGTGGGCGCCTGTAGTCCCAGCTACTCAGCAGACTGAGGCAGGAGAATCGCTTGAACCCAGGAGGCAGAGGTTGCAGTGAGGCAAGATGGAACCACTGCACTCTAGCCTGGGTGACAGAGCAAAACTCCATCTCAAAAAAAATGTATTTTATACACACACACACACACACACACACACACACACGATCTTTCTACTCTGCTGGTGCCTCTAAACCTTCAGAAAACCCTCTCTGAGGCTGTGGTGGGTGTGCAGCAGTGATTCTGCCTTGCCCCTCCTCCTTTCTCCGGGGGCATGTCTTGCTCATTAAGCTCCCAGTTTAAGAGCCCCTCTCTGGAAAGTCTGGATTCTCAGAGCCTTTCCAGAGGAAAGGCTGCCCCACTTCACACCCTTCCTCGGACTTCTCCACCTCGTTTTCCCTTTCCTCCTGTCTGCCTGATTCCTTGGATGGCTGTTCCTTGGGGACTAGGCAGCGTGGGTCTTTTGTAGTCTCGTGGCTTCCAGAGCTGTGGGCTCAGTAGCTGCTTGCTGGGTGGATGGACAGATAAATCGAACAATGAAAAGATGAGCCTCTCTTCTATTTTCTCCCAAGCAGCACTTCGCAATGCTTCGTGACTCCAGTTGTACAGGTTTGCTGGCTGGGCGTGGGCTTTCTTTAGTCCAGCGGGGAAAGTGGCTGGCTCGTTCAGCCACAGGGTAGCACTGGCGTTTAAACATATATCAAGAATGACAATAAAATATACAGTCACCATTTATTGTTTACTCTGTGCCTCAACGCTTTATGTACATCATCTTCTTTAGTTTTTCCACAGTCTTGTTGGAATTAGGTACTATTATTATCTCCGTTAATAAAACAGGCTCAGAGAGGTGAAGCACTTTGCTCATGAATGCACAGCTAGGTGGTAGCAGAGCCAGGATTCAAACTAAGCTGCTTGATCCACAGCCCAGCTTTCCAAACCCAACCTTGTACTTCTCTGATGGAGAGCCAGGTTTGCATGGAATTTTGTCTTCCTGTAGAGACTGATCGCATTTTTAATTGCGGAAAACATGCAACCTGTGAATAATGGATTAACACGGCAACTTTTTTTCCCCGTGAGAAAGTACTACTTTAATTTGCACGTGACATTAATAGTGAAGACACCGTCTCCAGAATAACTCCCCTCCGCCCCTCCCCCGACACCTTATAGGACTTCAAAAGGGTCCACTCCAGCTCTCTGACTGCTTGATGTCTTTGACTGCTTTTCTGCTTTAGCAATGAGAAGGCAACGGGAAGATGGACTCCTGAGAATCCACCCAGGAGAATAAGCAACTGGGTCTCAAGTGTTTTGATATGTAAGCAGCACTTTGGACAGCGCCATCAACTGTTTGTCAAACTCAGCCCTGGGTTCCACAAAACTGAGTTTAAAAGGAAAAAGAAGCTATCTGTGGAGATTTTGTTAAAGTTCCACTTGGTTAGCATGCTTGCAATGCACACTGTAACAAAGCTTTAATATAATTAAATTTTAAATTCCATGTAGAATCTGGTGGGTAGGCAGATGTACCGGTATGTTAAACTTTATGTCGCTTGAAAATGGTTTTCAAGTACATCAGAGGGAGCCCATCCAGCTGTAAAATTATCTGCTTTATGATGCCGCATCACAGCTCTGATCTTTTTCCTTTAATTAAAAATGTACCTTAAACTTGAACCATCCCTACTCTCTGCTACCTTTGCTTCTCTTGTCTTCCAGCAGAAGATGAAGTAGCATGACTGTTCTACGAACCTTTGGGGATGTTTATGCAGGAAATAACTTTTCAATTAAATATTAATTTTTGTGGCTCTTCAGCTGAGCTCAGCCCCAGTGCAGGCCAGAGGGTAGCTCCCCACATGTATGGTGCTGTCCAGGCTGTGAGGTCTTTGGTTGGTCATACCTGTTAACCTCTTGTAGCCAGTTCCAGAAATCAGGAGTCATGGAACCTTGCAAAGGTAAAGAGGTGATGCCCCCTGGGCTCTTCCTGACCTGCAAGGTGCAACCGGCTTCAGAAGGCCTCTGTTCTCATAGTGGCATGTCAGGGTCCTGCTCCTGTCCCCCAAACACCTTTCTTGCTAGCTTTCTGATGTCTGATTTCTTTTCCCAGAGAACATTACCCCTTTAGTTTGACATCTTATTCTCTGTTAAAATATGGACCACTGGTGGACAGCATTCACCAGTCACGGTCCCCTTGTCATGGCTAGAGTCTCCAGATCCCCCGTGGAAGACGGGTGGATGCTGGCGCCCAGGAAATGGCCTTGGCAGAGGGGAAAAGATGCAGAAGAGCACCCTGGGTGCAAGGATTCCCCAGGGTTGGCTCTGGCTGTGGCTAATGAGCCATCGCCGGCGTCCTCACCCTCACAGCTACTTTTCAAATGGGATCCGTCCTTACCAGGCACTATGCTGGAGCCTGACACGCAGCCAGTGCTGGGTAAATATTGGCTATTACTGAGATTGTGAATATTTTATGACTCTAATTATAATCAGATCCCGGTAGGTCCTCTTAAGGATCCTTCTGAAACCTGCCAACTGGCAGAAGGAGAGGCAGGCAATGGTTACATGACCTAGAGGCCTATTGACTGGTCATCAGATGAGGATGGAACTTAGGGGTCATCTCATTTCATGCCACCACTTTTGCAGAACAAAACCAGGGGTTTGTGGTAGAGAAGGGACTCACCTAGGGACACACAGAGCCCTGGCAGAGTTGGGTCCTCTGACTTCCCCTGTTGTTTCCCTAATATCTTGGCTGCTCCCACCTCACTCCAACTTCCTCTGTGCTGGGAAGGGCCCATGCTAAGCTGCTTGGATCCAGCTCTTCCTGATACCCTTCTGTCACTTGGCTGGGGTGAGTGCCAAGATGCTCTCCTGCAGTCTTGGAGAGCCTTGCTGTACTGCCAGCACCCTCCCAGGCTGTGGACAGATTGACAGGCCAAAGAGGGTCTCCCTGAACCTTAAAGAACCTTCCCATTTCCAGCAGCCTCTGTGCTTTCTGTCACACTCAGAGTTACACTTTCGGCACAGAGTACCATCTGAGTGGTACTCTCAGGCAGCCGGTGCCATCACTCCCTGTGGCAGGAAAGGCCCTTCCTTTGTGCCGGAATGCAGTCGTGATGAGGCTACTTGAAAGCAGTGGTCCATGAACTGCAATGATGGAGAGAGGACCCCACCCGGCTTGGCCTCCAGGTCAGTGATGATGGGCAGGTGATGTCCCCTCTCTGGGCATAAGGTGCTGCTCTACTCAGAATGCTTGTACCCCCAAACCTCCTGTTACAATGGCACCCTAATATCAGAGGTGGGACCTCATGGGAGGTGTTCATGTCCTGGGGGTGGGTCCTTCATGAATGGCTCTTTTAAAAGAGCCTGACGCGTTCCTTCTCCTCCTGGCTTCTTCTCTTGCCATGTGATCTGTACACACTGGCTCCCTTTAGCATTGCCCATGAGTGGGAGCAGCCTGAGGCCTCACCAGAAGCAAATGCCGGCACCGTGCTTCCTGTATGGCCCGCAGAACCATGAGCCAGATGAACCTCTTTCCTTTCTAAATAACCCAGCCTCAGCGATTCCTTCTCAGCAGCACACACAGCCTAAGACAGGTGCCTTCCATGAAACATGAGGGGCTGGACCCACTGGCTTTCCTGGTGATTCTGGGCCAGACGTGTTGATTCTGATTTGGCATTTTCATGCCTGGACTGTCTAAGTTTCTCCAGTCTAAGGTCCATGTTAGGAAACTGGCTTAGACTTCTCTCCCTGCAGGTGATGCTAGAGGACAGACAAGCTGCTGGGCTAAGTGCAAGCCCTCCAGGGGCCGTGGGGAGAAGGAACGGGAGGAAACTGAGCAGAGAAGGCCATGGGCTGCAGCTCCTGTGGCGGAAGGTGGAGGCGTCAGCAGCCAGGCGGGGTGGACTGAGACTCAGGCACACTCCAGGGAGGAATTTTATGTGGGAGCCCAGCCCTCGGACTCCTGGGCTAGCAGCCATGCCCAGGACACAGGTAGCAGGCTCCATTCTCGTCAGACATTACGTATTTGGACGATGAATCCTGTACTCAAGTGCTAGTCGCTGGGAGAATTTAGACACTTTGGGATGTTCAGTCAGTGCTGTTTGGAGCCATGTATGAAACCAAAATTAATGACATTTCCACACCCAGAAAAACGCCTGAGTGCCAGCAGTTGGCTTTCTCCCGTCTCTGGGTGTATCTGGCTTTTCTGGTCGGACCATTCTCTGGGGCAGTGCAGGGTCTCCTGCCAGGGGCTCCTTCCAATACCTTCCAACCGCCGACCGACACTGAGGTGTTTGTGTGACGGGGGCGGGTCCCTCATGAATGGCTTGGTGTCACCCTTGCGGGGATGAGTGAGTTCTTACTCTATTAATTCCTGTGAGTTCCCCCAAGAGCTGGCTGTTTAAAAGAGCCTGGCATCTTCCTTCTCTTCCTGGCTTCCTCTCTTCTTTGTGAGCAAAGGATTCCATGTGCCCTGGGGGTGGTTTCATCCAGTCTTCTCACCCTTTACAGTGGACTCATTGCAGAACTAACTACTCAGCTGTATGGAAAACACCCCTTTCCTAGTGATGGGATAAAAGTATTTTTCATCTGCTTGAAAATGTTGACTTTTAGGGATTCAGACAAAGTAGTTAAATGTCACCTTATACTATGTGTGCCAGTTTCATTGTATGAACGCACATAAAGTCATGTGTCTAAACTGAAGTGTTTGTAGCAATATGGCTTTTCCCCTTCATCCTTTCATTCCATGAAATGGTATTTATTCAAGTTCTTCCCGTGCGTGCTGTCATCTGGGAAGCCACTCTGCGTGTCACCAAACACAGGGACATCTTTACTTCTCTGCTGTTTGAAATACATCACGTTTTGAATCTAGGTATGACGCAGCCAGAAACGTTAATCCCGTCGGTCTCAGGTCAGGCTGCTGCAACAAAATACCACAGGCCAGATGGCTTAGACAACAGACATTTGCTTTCTTACGTTCTGGAGGCTGGAAGTCTGACATCAGGGTGCCAGCGTGGCCAGGTTCTGGTGAGGGCTCTTTCTGGCTTGTGGACGGCCGCCTTCTTGCTGTGTCCTCACATGGCTGTGTGTGTGTGTGTGTGTGTGTGTGTGTGTGTGTGTGTGTGTGTTCTGTGTATGTGTGTATATGAGTGTGTGAGAGGGAGAGCTAAAGAGAGAGAGTTTCTTTTCGTTCTAAGGCCCCCAATTCTATTGGATGTAGCCCCTGTCTTTCTGATCTGATTTCACCTTGATTACATCCCGAATCCATACCTTTAAAAGCAGTCACACTGAGGGCACTGAGGGTGAGGGCTTGAACGTATGAATTTCAGGGGACATAATTCAGCCCCTCATGCTACCAGGACGGATAGCTACAACACCAAGAGGAGTTAGAAGGTTGCCTGGCCGGTGTCATTTGTGGCTTCTGTGTTGTGAGGACTCACTCTCATTTTCAGAACTCGTTACCAGGCTTATTTATGCAGATATTAGCACTTGCCTTGTCAGGACACACCGCTCAGAATAATTACTACAAAGGTGTCAGGTTTATTTGCTTCCTTCTGCGAGTCCTGTCTGGTCATCTCGGTAAGCTTCCCAAACTAGTATCGATTGACGTTATTTTAGCTAATGGGTCTTCTCCAAAGAGAACTTTATTATTTAAAGTAGAGCCATTGAGAATGTTCCCTATGATTTGAACAACTCTAAGAATTCAACCTTAAGCTGGTCATTTGTCTCCCACAACTACCTGGAGAGGCAGCACTTGCTTTTTGGTCCCATGTGATAAAGCAGATAGGAAGGTCGAGTAACTGCTGAAGCTCTGCAGGGTTGGGAGGCCGAGCTGGCCTTGACCAGGATTCGCTTTCTTCCCGAGCTGGGTCCCCTTCACTGCCTCGTTCTGCTCTGGGGGAAGTAAGGGAGTGAGGTTCATTGGCATGGCCAAGATCTTTTAGGGAACGGGGGGCAGACTGAGTCCTTTATTCAGGTCCCTGCTCAAAGCCATCATGGATCTCCTGAAAGTATTAACCCTAAGGGCCAGAGATGCTGCCTCTGAGCTGGGACTGCCCCCCTAGTACTCCTGTCACCTTCCCAGCCCCCCTCGGGGAGCACCTTCCCGCGCCGCTCCTCTATGGCTTATGTGGGACTCCACGTGCCTCTTTATCTTGCATTAAATAACAGTTTTAGTGGGCTGCCAGCTCATTCATCTATTGTATTTATGGAAACTACTAAAGACTTCAGAAAAAGGTTTAATTCAATGTGAGGTTCTATCTTTGAAGAAATTTGTTTAATAGTGCAGGGAAAATTGGGCTTTTAATACAGGAGGAGCAGAGCCTGCTCTGTAACTTCAGAGAGAAAATGGAAATGGAGACAGGGAGTACCAGAGAAGCCACTGGGCTTGGAAGGAGGGTGATTTGGGGACTCACTGGAGCTGGGCCCAAGTAACGCCCTTCTGAGCCCGTGGCTGGCCCTCCCTTCCCTCATCTCTGTCTTGGTAGGGGAGGCAACGGCACAGGAAAATGACAGCTCATTGTCTGGGACCCTGGGCTGGGTCACTGCAGGAGCTGGAGTCCAGTCTGATGGCATAGAGCTATAGTAATCCATGAGTCTGTGAGCCCAGAGGGGCCGTGAAGATTGCAGTCACCTGTGTCTCCTGAAAACACCGCGTTTATGGCTTCCAGGCTGCAAGCCTGCAGCCTCCCATTGCAGAGCGGAAGAGGCTGCCTTTCAGGGCAAAGCAGAGTGGGCTGCGGGGTTCTTGTGTGTGGGCTTTTACACAACATAGTCCTGGGTTCAAATCCGTGTGCCGCCCTCTGTGACCTGTGACCTGGGGTATTTCCTTTATGTCCCTGACCTTCAGCCTTCCCGTCTATGAAGCAGAGATAATCCCAACCGTCCAGGCTGTGATGTGCATGCATAATAGCTTCTATTTACTGAACACTTACTACGTGCCTGGCACTGTGCCCGCTGCTTTAATTGGATCATTTTTAAACTGGGATGATTGTAAAGGCCGGGCGGAGGATCTCCCCTGGGGATGCGCAGTCATGGCGTTTCCACCCTTAGAACACCGGGCAGCTGCTCCTCCCAGAAGTAGCCCTGGGCCTGCGATCCTGCCTGCAACACCCCTAGTGTGGGGCGTGGCAGCCTGCGAACCCCACCCCTGCCTGCTCGGCTCCCTCTTGGCTTATGTAGATCAGCTAGGGCCTTGGGATATGAGAAGTTAATTTCCACATATCCTGAAGGGGGAAGAAGCATGTATGAAAGAAGTGAAGAGATAAGAATGAGTGGGAAGGTTATCTTTCAATTAAGAAGGGCAGTAATGCTTCCTGTCAAGGTCCTGTCGGGGAAAGCCTGGGAATATCTGTTTCAGTTCTTTGCTGAGAACCAGTTTGGTGTATTCTGCGCTGGTGGACACTGCCACCCATGGGACACCCACCTCCACAGCCTTCCCTGACTGCGGCCACAGCCTGCCGGCTCCTCCTCCTTGAACAGCAGCCATCAGGGCTGGGTTCTCTCTGCATCTCTGGGACTGGCTGCATGGGGGTTGATGTGGGCAGTCAGAGGGGGTAGAGAGGGAAGGGTTTGGCTTATTGTACACACACAAACACACATTCAAACATATGCCATGCACACATATACACCACACACTCAAATATACACCATGTGCACGCACACCACACACTCATATACCACGCAAGCATAAAGACACTCAAACATACAACATGCGCACACACACATTCAAACATATGCCATGCATGTACACAGACATCACACACTCAAATATACACCATGGGCACACACACCACACACTCATACACCATGCAAACAACACACTCATACAAGATGCACACACACACATTCAAACATATGCCATGCATACATACACACATCACACACTGAAATATACACCATGTGCACACACACCCCACACATACGCCATGCATACATACATACTCAAACATACACCATGCACATATGCACACACATACACTCATACACCACACACATGCACACACACACTAAAATACACAATGCACATGCAAACATGGTACACTCATACACCATGCAAACACACTCAAACATACAACATGCACACACACATTCAAACATACGCCATGCATACATACACACATCACACACTCAAATATACACCATGTGCACACACACCACACATACGCCATGCATACATACATACTCAAACATACACCATGCAGATATGCACACACAAACATACACCACACACATGCACACAGACACACACTAAAACACAATGCACATGCAAACATGGTACACTCATACACCATGCACACATGCACACACATGCTGAAATATGCACCATGTATACATACACACTTAAATATACATTATGCATACACATCACACACACATACACCATGCACATGCATACACATACTGCACAGTGAAATGTATAGCATACACCACACACTCATACACTGTGTGCACACACACAGTGTGGGCTGTGATCACCTATCCAGCTGACTGGGAGGTGGTGCCTGCAGAGACTGACTGCCAATGGGTGACATTACTCTCTGGCCTGCCCCAGCCTGCCCCACCCCGCCACTGGGCTATCTGTTCACTTGCTTCTCCCAGCTCAGTAGTGGTCCCCAAGGTAAGCCAGAGTCTCGGCTGGCTTATCCCCAGATCCTGGGCACCTGCTCAGGACGGAGCACAGAGAATGCCTTGCTGGTAGTGTGGGAGGTTCATGTGTCCAGTGGAGTGGGGCTTCCTGTGGGCATGTTCCCGAGGTACAGGGGCCTGGTGCTTCCACATCATCCCCTCCCTTCCTGCTGCCCAGGCATTGGGGTGTGGAGGGGGCAGGGGCTCCTCTGGGGTTGGATACAAGTCCCTTCTTGCCATTTGCCAGCCAAATTGTCACTGGGTGGAGAGGGCGGCTTTCCCTGCAGGGAATTGGGAGTCCCAGACGTCTCCCTTCTGGACTTGGGAGGAGTGCGCCTCGCTGAAGGAGAGGGTTTTTTACATCTGTCTGAGTGCAGATGCCTTTGCTTCTGAGCAAGAGAAGGACTTTATGACAGTGACTTTCTTTTACAGTGGCTCATGGCTGGCGCCTCGAAGGCTCTGACTCTGCGGGGGGGGGGATTTGGGGGAGCTCTCAGGCAAGGGATTTTGCTCTTTTTTTTTGAGATGGAGTCTCGCTCTGTCACCCAGGCTGGAGTGCAGTGGCGTGACCTTAGCTCACTGCAACCTCTGCCTCCCAGGTTCAAGCGATTCTTCTGCCTCAGACACCTGAGTAGGTGGGACTATAGGCGTGTGCCACCACGCCTGGGTAATTTTTGTTTTTAGTAGACATGAGGTTTCACCATATTGGCCAGGCTGGTATCGAACTCCTGACCTTGTGATCTGTCCACCTTGGCCTCCCAAAGTGCTGGGATTACAGGCATGAGCCACCATGCCCAGCTGGGTCTTTGCTCATTTTCTGCCCCTCTGTTGCCATGGAATGTAGCAGAAGAAATGCATGTCCCTCTCCAGCCCCTTGCTGTAGGAATGCCAGCTTTGGCTCAGGCTGGTAGTTTGGTTTCATAATGACTGTGTGGCTGTGGGTCAGGTGCTTCACCTTCCGGGCCTGGGATAATCGTGCCATCTCCCGGGGCTGCCGTCTCCTGGGGCTGCTAGTGAGATCTGCTGAGCTGATTTTGAAGAAGGCAGAGTGTCGGCAGTGTGATGGGAGTTTTTCTCATTTGGGTCTGACCAGCTGGGCTAGATATCTTAGCTAGTCCCCGACACACACTGAGGACAGGCAACGAGCCACTGGGTGCTCAGCTCTCCAAGCAGGGCTGTCCCTGAGCGCTGGGGGATGGGCAGGGCGAGCCAAGTTCCTGGAATAACTTGGGCCTAGGCTGCGGCCAGCAGGTCAGAGCTGGGCCAGAGGTGCTGACAGTGCCCAGGGTAAGGGGATGCCGGGAGGATGTTGAAGAGAAATGTGTGCCTGTGGGACCAGCAAGTGTATGGCAATAAAGTCTTGATAATGATTCAGGAATCCTGGCAGCCTCCCTCCCTTGCTGTACCTGGGGACTTGCACTGCCGGGGAGCCTTTGTGTAATTTCCAGGACTCAAACAGGGAAACTGAGCCTTGGAGATGTTCACTTCCACCAAGGAGACGGTGGCCTTAGACTCCGCCAGCATGCCGCTGCCACCCCGTCACCCAGCGGCCTCCCTGCAGACCGTCCCTCAGGAATGCCTCTTCAAAGGCCCTGCGTGCCTCCACGGTCCCTCAGGAGTGAGGCAGGTATGGCCGGAGTGCCTGGACCCGCACTGCCCTTTGCCTCCCCGGCTGCAGTCTTACCTCGGGGGCTCTGGCTGGGCTTTGCAGGTTGGCCTGGACTGGCAGGTGGGCACAGGCTCATTGTACCTGGCTGGTGTGATTAAGGAAAGAGGAATGGAAATGCTTCTCCAACTGGAGGAAGTCACAAAGCCACAGGGCATCCTCAAACGAAACGCTGCTTCCTCCCTGGATGGGGGCAAGCCAGATGGGAAGGGGAGATGCAGTTCCTCAGACACCAACGTCTCTGCAGCCAGGCCTCTCCACGTGGGTGTTACAGACCTTCTGGGCTGGATAATTCTTTGTTGTTGGGGATTTCCTGGGCATGGAAGGAGGTTTAACAGCATTTCCTGGTTTCCACCCACTTGATGCCAATAGCACCCCTGAGATGTGACCCCCAAATGTGTCTCCAGGCTTTGCCCAATTCCCTTGGAGGGCAGAATCGTCCTTCACTGAGAACCACTGCTCTACCCAATGCAAAGGTGTGATTCTCGCAAAGATATAACTCGTGGCCTGCTTAGGGCCGAGTATTGGTATGTGCAGAAGAATGCACAGGACGTGGAACCCGTGTGCTTGGGCCGTGGCCGTTCCTTCTGGATGTGCCAAGGGAAAGGACCTGGGTCCTGGTCGGACATAAAGTGGGATGTGTATTTCCCCTCTGATGTCACTGCTGGCTGCTGCCGCAGACAGGCTCAGAAAGCACCGCTCCATTTTGCTCGAGTAAGGAAGGCAGGCTGAGTGCTGCTCATATATTGATTGACTCATCAACTGATCCGCTGCAGCTGCCTGCATTTGTTTACAGGACGAAAATTAATGCCACAGATGTTTACTGTATAATAGGATTTGAAATCTGTTGGGGGGAGCACCCGTTGAAACCATTGGGCCAAGAATGAGAAAAACACTTTGCATAAAGGAGGATTTGGTTCACTAAGTAGCACACGGTGCTCGCTGTCAAACGCTAACAAGAAACATGGGCCTCCTCTCCCTTGGCCAGCGTTGGCGTTCGTGCCTGGCTCTCTGGCTTTCTTCTGCACCGTGTGCTTTGATGTGGCACCTTCCGAAGTGTTTTCATGATGGAGAGGGCTTCCTCTGGAAGGCAGCACCCGAGCCTAATTAACTAATGTGGGATTCTTCATCAGCATCTGGGCAGGCCTGGGGCCCGGCTCCCTTTCCTGCTCTCGGCTCCTTTTTGCAGGAGGCAACCCTGGATTGTCTAGCAAGGCTGTCTGGCCCTTGGGTGTGTGTGTCTGGGGTTCCCCTGGTGATCCCATCAGCTCCTGCTGTGTCCCTGCCTTTCACTGCCTAAAGCCTGACCTTTGAATATAGCCATCCTCCGAGATGGGAGCTGCCTTTTCTTGGCAGAGCATCTAAGCCATGCCTGAGCATCTTGACGGCACAGCCAATTCCTTGCCATGTCCAAGGGCTTTTCCCAGGCATCAGGGCAGATGGGGACCCCCAGTGCTTCTTAGCGGAGCCTCCTACAGAGGAAATGGCTTTGGGGTGGGTCTCGCAGTGGAGGTCGGAGGAGGTGACAGGGAGCACCAGCTCGGTGACCACTGGAAGGCCCTGGAGGGAGCCTCCTGCCCAGGAAGTTTCCTTCCAGTGTGTTCGGGTGTGTGCACCCCATTTGTTTTTTCACTTTCCTTATGTCTTTCTCTTCAGCTGGCTCTGATTGGATTCACCACAGATTAACATTTTCCATTATACGTTATAATGTGTTTTTTTTAAACCAAATCTCCCTTCACAGATTGCTGTCTTTATAATATAGGAATTATTTCTCAGTCACTTTAAAAGTCCTGCTCCATTAGCTTGGTGACTGTTTGGTAATTTGCAAAGTCACTTTCGCAAGTTTTAATACTGCCCGGTTGAGGATCACAGTAATAAATGCATTAGGTTTGAATAGTGTTACGATTCTGTCTGAAGTGAAAAAATTAGAATCAGTCATTAGCTCTGACCTCAGCGTGAGCCTGCACTGCGCAGGAGAGGATGCAGACGATGCCACCACAGCCTCGCCACGAGAAGAATCCCCGGGTGAGGCCTTTGTCTCAGCTCTTTGCCAAGACTCAAGCAATAGCTCCCGCATCTCCAGAACCTTCCCGTTTCCGTTCTCCTCAGAGTGCCTTAAAGCTCCTCCTTCCATATACGTATCTCATGTCTAGACTCAGCCCTCCAGGGAAGAAAATGGAGACTTCGAAGCCCTCAACCTTGGGCTCCCACTCCAGCTTTTTTGACAGAGGATGGTCCCTGCTGGAGGAATGTGACCGGGGGCTTTCACCGGGATGTTGAGGGCATTCTCAGCTTTCTTCCTCCTCCTGTGTTGAGGCCACCTCTGAGCCACGCTGATAAAGCAGGGAGGTTCCCAAGGGCAGAGAGATGTCCAGCCCCTGCTCTGAGGCTGCCAAGCGCCTGCCTCCTCAGGGAGAAGGGGAGGGCATGCATTGCTCAATGTTGCTCAATTCTCAGCAGGCTTCTCCGCCTCCCTGGAAGCCCCTCTGAGTCCCTCCCAGGCGAGACTCCTTCCCCCTGGAAGAGAGGGTGGGAGGACCCTGGAGCTCCATGCGGCCCTGTCGTGTTTCATTTGCCCTGATTAATTTGGCATCTGTATGAACCAGAGGGAGTGGTGCCTGACCCCAACCTTTCACAGATGTTTCAGGCCAGGGTTTTCTGGCAAAATCGATTTTGACATTTTGATAAGAACCCTTTCGCCGTGTTCTGTATTTTGAATCTTTGACTCTAAGCTGTTCTGAAAACCAGCTGTGAAGCTAAATCTTGTTTGTAAAATCTGCATACTGCATCAGCAGCAGAAACCGCCAGAGCCTCGAGGTCATTTCATAGACACTTGAAGCGAGTTAGGTGGGATGCGAGGATATTGAATCGCGGTGGTTTATCAGGCTTCTGCCGTGGGAAGCATTGTGAGAGATGCATAATGAATGTCTTGAACCCTCTTCTGTCTCTTGCAGTGTTTGGAATGCAAAAAAACCAAAAAACAAAAAAACCCAACAACAACGTAGACCTTTAATGGAAAGATTTGGTATTCATGAAAAAGACAGAGTGCCTGCTACTTAGGAAACTTGGTTGCCTTGTAAATCGGAATGTCTGTATCAGAGCACAGTGATCTTTTGTCATTTGGTATAAGGAAAAAAATTAACAATTGGATTGGAAGCATTTGAGGTCGCTGTGTAAAAGGCACACACCTGCTGTCCAAATTGAAGTTCTCATTTGCAAGCAATATTTTAGGTGGAAAAGGAGTGATTTCCAGGTTTCTTCCTGCCTTTCTGCTTACCTGCACTCAGGAGGAGGCTCTGTTTCCTTCTCCACTGTTGGTGACCTCCTAAAGAAATAACACAAACCAACCTAGAGACAAGCAGAGTATGCCAGGACAAAGGTCCAGGGCCCAGCGGGAGGGAAAAGGGCGGATGAGGGGGCGTGACCGGCCCCTCCCACCTGCCCATTCTTCCGCACAGTGGGCAGCCAGTGGGAGGTGATCTGGTGGGCGGGGGACATTGGAGCTGCCCCAGGGCTGCTTCTGGCGTGAGGGCCACTGCGAGTCCTTGACATGGAAGGATCCCTAGGGAAAAAAAAAAGGCCTCATGCCTCATGGCTCGTGAATGACAGGTCAGGCCTCCCCATTCCCAGCTCAAGGCTTCTGCATGTCCTGCTCTGTGGGCTACACTCTTTTCCCTGCCCAATCCCCACCCCAGCTCCAAAATACACTCATTCTAGGTCTTGGGAGCATTTCATGAATGACAGTGGACATGCTGTTAAAAGGCTGGATGTGGCCCCTGAGAAGGCTGCATGGTGACATGGAACAAAGACCAAAGGAACCAGGAGCCACAGACCTGGGCTCCAGTCATGATTCTGCCCCGGCTTCCCCTGTGATCTGTTCATGATTCTGCCTCTGGTCTCCTCTGGGCTCTGGGCACAATTCTGCCCCGGCCTCATCTGTGAACTGGTCACGATTCTGCCCCTGGCCGCCTCTGTGATCTGGTCACGATTCTGCCCCAGCCTCCTCTGAACTGGTCATGATTCTGCCCCTGGCCTCCTCTGGGCACGATTCTGCCCCTGGCCACCTCTGTGATCTGGTCACGATTCTGCCCCTGGCCTCCTCGGGGCTCTGGGCATGATTCTGCCCCTGGCCTCCTCTGGGCTCTGGGCACGATTCTGCCCCTGGCCGCCTCTGTGATCTGGTCATGATTCTGCCCCAGCCTCCTCTGTGAACTGGTCATGATTCTGCCCCTGGCTGCCTCTGTGATCTGGTCACGATTCTGCTGCTGGCTGCCTCTGTGACCTGGTCACGATTCTGCCCCTGGTCTCCTCGGGGCTCTGGGCATGATTCTGCCCCTGGCCTCCTCTGGGCTCTGGGCACCATTCTGCCCCTGGCCTCCTCTGGGCACCATTCTGCCCCTGGCCTCCTCTGGGCATGATTCTGCCCTGGCCTCCTCTGGGCACCATTCTGCCCCTGGCCTCTTCTGGGCATGATTCTGCCCCTGGCCTCCTCTGTGAACTGGTCACGATTCTGCCCCTGGCCTCCTCTGGGCTCTGGGCACGATTCTGCCCCTGGCCTCCTCTGTGATCTGGTCACAATTCTGCCCCTGGCTTCCTCTGTGATCTGGGCACAGCCATCACCCCTTGGGGCGCTGGGTGTCCTGTGTGTACTGGGGTAGCGGGGTGGATGAGCGGGGCCCTGGAGTTTCCGAGTGCCTGTGGCAAGCCCTCGTTTTCTCTGGAGTGTCACTGGACGGTTAGGTTGGGTTTGTGGCAGGTCCTTAGAGAAGTCCTAGTAGGAGACAGCAGCACAAAGGACAGGGCGATGCTGGGGTCCACCCACTTGTACAGTTGAGGGGTGCCCTTTTCTGGAGTCAGAAGATGAAGGGATTGACCCTGGGGGTAACCCCCACCTGAGACTCCCATCTGTAGGTGTCGAGGTTTGCATTTGATAGCAGGAAAAGGTGCTGCTAAGATTCTGGAGTCGTTGATAAATGAGGTGCCTCCGTGAATGAGCCTGTCTTAGATTTCCTCTCTTTTTCCTTTGTGAGCTCGATGGGTTGTCTTCAGCTCTCCAGGCCTCCTCCTCGGGTCCCCTTTCCAACCCCACCATCACTTTCTCTCTCCGGATACTTAGATCTTTCACTGCTGTCCGTGTCCCTCTCCGGCAGGAGACGATCTGAGAAAGTGACTCTCACTAAGGCAGTCGTGAATTTGCGTGTAATCTGTCCTGCGTGTGTGATACTTGCTCTAAAGAGGACTGGGTGAAGCGGGCAGTGCCTACCTGAGGTAAGGGGTGCTGATGGTGGGGTTCCAGGTGTGGGACACCCACCTGAGGTCCGGGATGCCCTCCTGTCACCCACACCAGCCTGGAGGCCGGAAGCTCTTGGGACAGGAGATCGGTCAAGGGCTTGTGGGCAGTCTCTTTGGGGTTACTGGACTCCAAATCTTTACTGTCCAGGAGTTGAAAGGTGACATTCTTCCTCTCAGCTCCTCAGGGAGTCCGTGGTTTGGGTGGGAGAGAGCAGGCCTGCTTCCCTGCAGAGCCCCTTCCCACTCCGCCAGGCTTGTGGGGGCAGCATGGAGCCTGCACATATTTTGTGTGCACATATTTTGCATGTGCACATATTTTGCATGTGTACATATTTCATTAAAAATCTCTCCTGTCCTGTGAGGGGAACACCCCCTGGCTGGTTTTCCATCTTCCTGTACCGGGCCCTTCTCCAGCCAGGATGAGTGGAAGGTACACGGCTGAACATCAGTGCCAGTGAGTGAGATGCTACCGAGACGTGGAACAGCTGGTGGCAGAGAGGTCCCCGGGGAGGCTGTGCCGGAGTGGGGGCGTGGGGGATTGTGGGCCGGAGGAGGTACATCACTGTGAACAGGCAGGAAGGTGGCCTCTGGGGAAGGGGACAGATCAGAATGAGCCTTTCCCAAAAGTGAGACAAAGCCTCGTCATGCCGGGCAGGGCCCACCCCTGCCTACCTGTACCTTTTGCTGACTCAGAGGGAGCCTGTGGGAGGGAGGATGAGATCACAGGCGGCTCCCCTCCGGCCTCTGTGAGGGCACTGTGGGGTGGGGATTGGGCAGGGAAAAGAGTGGAGCCCACAGAGCAGGACACAGAGAAAACTTGAGCTGGGAATGAGGAGGCCTGACCTGTCATCAACAAGCCATGTGGCATGAGGCCTTTTATTTTTCCCAAGGGCTCCTCCCACCTCAGCCTGCTGAGTAGCAAGGACCACAGTAGCGTGCTACCATGCCTGGCTAATTTTTAATTTTTTTAGGGAAGAGGTCTCACCATGTTGCCCAGGCTGGTCTTGAATTCCTGGGCTCAAATGATCCTCCTACCTCAGCCTCCCAAAGTGTTGGGATCATGGGCATGAGCAGCCAGTGAGCTATGAGGTCTTGAGCAAGGCTGCCTCTCTGACTAGAAGCCCCCTTCTCTGTGCCTTATGGTTCCACAGCCTGGGGTATGCCTCTCCAAATGACACATCTCCATGTATTTGCTGTGCACGTGGCTGGGTGTGGGTGATCACATTTCTAATGCATTTCTTCATTCATTTAGCTCCACATTTATAGGGCACCTCTTCTAGAGCTAGCTCTGTGCCAGAAAGGAGATATAAAGATAAATAGGAGACAGGGTGCTACAGCTCACAACTGTAATCCCAGCACTTTGAGATGCTGAGGCATGAGGATCACCTGAGGTCAGGAGTTCGAGACTAGCCCGGCCAACATGGTGAAACCCCATCTCTACTAAAAATAAAAAATAAAAATAGCTAGACATGGTGGCATGTGTAATCACAGCTACTTGGGAAGCTGAGGCAGGAGAATCACTTGAACCCAGGAGGTGGAAGTTGCAGCGAGCTGAGATCACCCCACTGGATTCTGGCCTGGGCACCAAGGGCGAAAGCTTTGTCTCAAAAACAAAACAGAAAGATAAATAGGAGAGGGTCTCTGTCTTCAAGGAACCCTCAGCCTAGTGGAGGAAGCAGATAGATACTCAAATGGTGAAAATTAATGTAATGTAGGCAGGACAGTGAGAAGGACATGTGGGACCAGAAAGACAGGTGATCAGCTGACCTGTGACGGCCAGAGAGGGCTTCTCAACGGGGAGGTGGTACCTGAACTGAATTCCCTTCAAAATGAGCTCCCTCTGACCTGCACTGACTATTCACAGATATTCTAGGGCTTCTACCTTGTTTGCAAGAAGCTAAGCCAAGCACCCTGGTGAATACAAAATAGGGTAAGGAATGTTCTCACTAGTTGCCTGCAGCTTTGCTAATCCTGACCGAGCATTCTTCATTTCAGAAGTATCTGCAACAAGCATAACTTCTGTCCTTTTGATGATTTTGGAGACGACATGTAATTTTTTTTTTTGAGACGGAGTTTCGCTCTTGTTACCCAGGCTGGAGTGCAATGGCGTGATCTCGGCTCACCGCAACCTCTGCCTTCTGGGTTCAGGCAATTCTCCTGCCTCAGCCTCCTGAGTAGCTGGGATTACAGGCACGCACCACCATGCCCAGCTAATTTTTTGTATTTTCAGTAGAGACGGGGTTTCACCATGTTGACCAGGAAGGTCTCCATCTCTTGACCTCGTGATCCACCCGCCTCGGCCTCCCAAAGTGCTGGGATTACAGGCGTGAGCCACCGCGCCCGGCTACATGTAATTTTATGGCAAGCAGATCATTCATGATTTCGGATGACCTGGACAGGCTCATACTTTGAGCACTTTACGGACAGTCCCGTCTTCACTGCTGGTCCTCTTCCTTTCTTGCGCGACCACTGCCGTCCTCATCCTGACTTTTTCCCCTTGCTGTCATCTGTGGGTTATAGGCCAGTTGAAACTGTAAAAGAGGGGCTTTCAGAACAAAAACTCTCAATCACCTCTGTGTTCCCAAGAAAATCAGGGATTGGAAAGGATTTTTATGCGGAAAAAAGCCTTTGACAACACTTAACACAAAAATTAATGATACAAACTTTTAGCAAGTTAGGGATAGAAGGGCTTGTTCTTAATCTGATAAAAGGTAGCTGAAAAGTCTGTAGCACCGGCAAATGGAAAGTGAAACTAGGATGTGATACACAACACAGCCACCCTACTGGTGAAAATGTTAAAAGACCGAGGTTTGGGAAAATGTGGCACATATACACCATGGAAGATTATGCAGCAATCAAAAATGATGAGTTCGTGCCCTTTGTAGGGACATGGATGAATCTGGAGAACATCATTCTCAGCAAACTGACACAAGAACAGAAAAGGAAACACCGTATATACTCACTCATAGGCAGGTGATGAACAATGAGAACACATGGACACAGGGAAGGGAGCACCACACACTGAGGTCTATTGGGGGAAATAGGGGAGGGACAGCGGGGGGGGGAGCGGGGGAGGGATGGCATGGGGAGAAATGCCAAATAGGGGTGAGGGGGCAGAAGGCAGCAAAACACACTGCCATGCGTGTACTTATGCAACTATCTTGCATGTTCTGCACATGTACCCCAAAACCTAAAATGCAATAAAAATTTAAAAAAAAAAAAAAAAAGACCGAGGTTGCCATAAGTTGGCAAGGTTGTGGAACAACAGGAAGCTTCATACATTATTGATGGGGATGTAGATGGTACAAAAATCTGGAAAAGCACCTGGCAGTTTCTTAAACTAAATATATATCTATCGCATGACCCAGCAATTCCTCTCTTGGACATCTACCAAGAGAAATGAAAACATATGTTCACAGAAAAACTTGTATGAGAATGTTCTTGGCAGTTTTCTTCATGGTCTGTGAAAACAGGAAGCAACTCAGGTGTCTATCAACAGGTGATGGACAAGTGCAGGTATTTTTG
Organism: Leontopithecus rosalia; assembly: GCA_028533165.1. NCBI lineage: Eukaryota > Metazoa > Chordata > Mammalia > Primates > Cebidae > Leontopithecus > Leontopithecus rosalia. The sequence goes on from CM052659.1 coordinate 5,397,265, forward strand.
TACAATGCAACGCCGCCCACAGTAAAGAGAAACACATTTTGGACACATGCCACACATACGGATGAATCTCAAAAATGTCATGCAGAGTAAAAGGAGCCAGACACAAGAGTACATGTTCTACGTTTCATTTATATCAACTTCTAGATTAGGCAAAAGTAATTGATGGTGCAAAACAGTCCTAACAGTGGCTACCTCTGTTGTGGGTGATGGTGTCTGCAATTTACTGGGAAAAGACATAAGGTAGCTTTCTGGGGTGACTACAATGCCTGTATCTTGACAGATGTCGGGTTACATAGTGAGACGCGTTTGTCAGATGTGTCCCATGATGCATTTGAGATCCATGCAGTTCACTCTGTAAAATTTACTTTAAACAAACAAAAAAATGGCAAACAAATATTGAACTCTAGCTCATGATGTGCCTTTGGACGCATACTGATGTTGGCAGTTTACTCTGAAATGCATCAAAAAATAAATTGGATCAATGAATGCACAAAAGGATGGCCGGATGGTTACGAGACAGAGCAAAGACAGCAAGATGTTAATTATGGAATCTGGGTGGTGGAAACAAGGGTTTCCTCTGTAAAATGCTTTCAGATTTTCTGTGCATTTGATAGTTTTCATAGTAAAGTTTTGGAGGAAAACTGAGTAATCTATCTTTGGATTCATATAGATCTGGTAAAATTAGATTTTTAAAAATTATCAGAGTTATATGCACACAGATTGGGAAGGCAGTTTTCCTTCGGGTCAGGCTTGCTAAGAGTGGGGCTCAAAGAAGTACCCACAGTGGCTCTGTGTGGAATGTTCTAGTTCCTAAGTTGGAGTGAGGTGGGGGTGGGGTAATGGGTCTTCTGTTATTTAAACTTTGTATTTTATAAATACCGAACACATGCCTTTCTATGTATGAAGTATTACATAGGAAAATTAAAAAAATTATATGGCTCTGAAGGTTTCTTTTTTAAGGAAATAATGAGGACTCAAGGGTAGCACACAGTTCTGTTTTTAATAGGCTCTAAATAGTTTGGGTCTAAGAGGGGCTGCCTTTCATCCCCAGGGTGAGCTGAACTTCGGGAGAATTTTGACTTTATTTGATTGCAGAAATTTAAAGTGATGGGCATTTTCATTATTATTATTATTATTATTATTATTATTATTTTTGAGACAGAGTCTTGCTCTCTTGCCCAGGACAGATGTAGTGCAGTGGCTCAGTCTCTGCTTACTGCAACCTCTGCCTCCTGGGTTCAAGTAATTCTCCTGCCTCAGCCTCCTGAGTAGCTGGGACTACAAGCATGTGTGACCACGCCCAACTAATTTTGTATTTTTAGTAGAGACGGGGGTTTCCTCCATGTTGGCTGGTTTTGAACGCTAGACTTCAGGTGATCCGCCCACCTCAGCCTTCCAAAGAGCTGAGATTACAGGCATGAGCCACTGTGCCTGGCTCAGTATGCTTATTTTTAAGTGTAAGTAGAAAAGCATTCAAAGCAGTACAGCTGGAATTTAAACTCTGATAATACAAACCTTAAGTCCAGTCACCCTCCTTCCTGTCTCACTTTCTGCTTCTCCAGCTCAAACAGAAGACACGAAAGTAGACTGTCCTCACCCATGCCCCACAGACTGCCGAGTTCCCTGTGTGCCTTCCTGTGGCCTCCCATTGGAAGGGTGAGGGAGCGGTCCAGCCGTTCTCCACTTCCCTGAGCTCTGGATCCCACCGTTCTTTCCTCTTCATTTTCAGTCTTGTTATCGGTTTTTATTCCATCCCCAGGCTGGAGTGCAACAGCGCAGTCATAGCTCACTGCAGCCTTGAACTCCTGGGCCCACCTCAGTCTCTCAAGTAGCTAGGACTATAGTCACATAGGATCGTACCTGGCTAATTAAAAAAAAAATGTAGGGGCCGGGCGCGGTGGCTCAAGCCTGTAATCCCAGCACTTTGGGAGGCCGAGGTGGGTGGATCACGAGGTCAACAGATCGAGACCATCCTGGTCAACATAGTGAAACCCCGTCTCTACTAAAGATACAAAAAATTAGCTGGGCCCGGTGGCGCGTGCCTGTAATCCCAGGTACTCGGGAGGCTGAGGCAGGAGAATTGCCTGAACCCAGGAGGCGGAGGTTGCGGTGAGCCAAGATCGGGCCATTGCACTCCAGCCTGGGTAACAGGAGCGAAACTCCGTCTCAAAAAAAAAAAAAAAAAAAAAATGTAGACATGGGACCTTGCTGTGTTGCCCAGGCTGTTCATTCCTAAACTCCTGGTCTCAAGTGATCCTCCCGCCTTGGCATCCCAAAGTGCTAGGATTGCAGGCATGAGCCGTCACCCCTGGGATAAATGTAGAGGATCGCCTTGCCCCTTTGTGCCTACCTCATAGTGTTGTCCTGTAAAGATTAAAATGGTGCCGGGCACATAGTACACATTCAGTAAAAATATTACCTGTGGCCGGGTGCATTGACTCACACCTGTAATCCTAGCACCTTGGAAGGCCAAGGTAGGCAGACCACTTGAGGCCAGGAGTTCAAGACCAGCCTGGCCAACGTGGCAAAACCCCATCTCTACTAAAATACAAAAATTAGCCGGGTGTGGTGGTGGGTACCTCTAATCCAAGGTACTTGGGAGGCTGAGGCAGGAGAATCGTTTGAACCCGGGAGGTGGAGGTTGCAGTGAGCTGAGATTCAGCCTGTGCAACTCCATCTCAAAAAAAATAGCTGTTACTATTAATATCTTAACTGTCTCTATCATATCTCTTTTCTGTATCTTCAGCTCTGCTTCCCGCACCCCTCCCCAGATGTTCTGAAATTTCCCATAGTGGCTGTCTCCACCTCATCGCCTGCCCCCACCAGCCACCTCCTGACCCCTCCCCAGATGTTCTGAAATTGTCCATAGTGGCTGTCTCCACCTCATCGCCTGCCCCACCAGCCACCTCCTGACCCCTCCCCAGATGTTCTGAAATTGTCCATAGTGGCTGTCTCCACCTCATCACCGGCCCCACCAGCTACCTCCTGACCCCTCCCCAGATGTTCTGAAATTGTCCATAGTGGCTGTCTCAACCTCATCGCCTGCCCCACCAGCCACCTCCTGACCCCTCCCCAGATATTCTGAAATTGTCCATAGTGGCTGTCTCAACCTCATCGCCTGCCCCACCAGCCACCTCCTGACCCCTCCCCAGATGTTCTGAAATTGTCCATAGTGGCTGTCTCCACCTCATCGCCTGGCCCCCACCAGCCACCTCCTGACCCCTCCCCAGATGTTCTGAAACTGTCCATAGTGGCTGTCTCCACCTCATCGCCTGCCCCACCAGCCACCTCCTGGTTACCATTGGACTTCTCCCAGTCCTTGCTTCTTTGACTACCTTGGCAGCATTGATTGGACACTCTGAGTCACGTTTTTTTTCCTTGAAACAGACTCTTTCCTGGTCCCCCCAGGGTACCAGCCTGTCTGGCTTTCCTTCCAACTCCCCAACCACCTTTGCTCTTCAGTTTGTGCCCTCCCATGCCTTTGCTGATCTCTTAAATATTTGCCATACTCAAGGGTCAGTCCAAGGTCCCTGTTTTCCATACTTTACAAACTAGCTTTGGGAAATTTCATCTAGTTCTATGGATTGGGTTTCCTTGATGACACACAGTTCTCTGTCTACAGCCCAGGTAGTGCCACTGAGTTTCAGAACATAACCCCGTTTGACTACTGACACTGCCCCTTGGATTCCCTGCCCTCTTTTCCTCTCTCCCCGGACATGCGCTTCTCTTGGGTTCTCTTTCTCAGTATGTGACACCGTCCGTCTGAGCTCTCCTTCCCAATTGGTCAGTTGGTCCAGTCGTTCACCACTTGTGTTGACTCCACCTCTGTTACCTGGAAGTCGCTTCTTTCACTCTGTCCTTCTTAAGCCAATCTGAGTTCAGGGTTCCATGATCTCTTTCCTGTATTGCTGCAAAGGCCTCTTCCTGTCCTCCCTGCTCCCTCCCCTGCCCTCCTCCACTTCATTCTCTAAATCTCAATTTTGTATATGTCGTTCGAATATTAAAAACCTTTCAGTGCCTTTCCACTGCTCTCAAACAAGATCCAAACTCCTGAATTTGTTCACCGGGCAGCATCCACGCTGGCTCTGGCCTCTCCCCACCACCCATTCCTGTTGCCTCTCAGTGCCCTTTCCTTATGGGCTTTCACGTCTCTTTTCTCTCTCCCTGTGGCCCTCCTTCTCCACCCTGCACTTGGGTGGCTCCTGCTCATCATCTAGTGCTCAGCTTCGCAGTCACACCCTCTCCAGGAAGCTTTCTCTGATCTCTTTCCTTCATTCATGCAGCATATCTCCACGGAGGGCTGATATGATTTGGCTGTGTTCCCACCCAATCTCATCTTGAATTGTGACTCCCACAATTCCCACATGTCATGGGAGGAACCCAGTGGGAGGTGACCGAATTATGGAGGTGGGTCTTTCCTGAGCTGTTCTCATAACAGTGAATGAGTCTCACTAGATCTGATGGTTTTAAAAACAGAAGTTTCCCTGCACAAGCCCTCTCTTCGCCTGCTGCCATCCGTGTAAGACTCCTCCTTGCCTTTCATCTTCTGCCATGATGTGAGGCCTCCCCAGCCACATGGAACTGTAAGTCCAATAAACCTCTTTCATTTGTAAATTGCCCAGTCTTGGGTATGTCTTTATCAATAGCACAAAAATGGACTCATATAAGGGCCCACTCCATCCAGGCACCAAGGGTGGAGTGCTGATGGAGAGGCAAGGGTCTCATTCCCAGAGGTGACAGCCACTGGGCGAAGGCAGTCGGGGTAAGCAATGAATCCGATTGGCTCTAATAGTACAATGGCAATGGAGAAAACAGGGCAAGGTGTGCAATGCCAAGCTTACTGTGTGTGTGTCTCTTTCTGTGTCGGCAACCTCAGATCCTCTCCCCGATGACATCTGAACTCAAACTGGAAGAAACTAGCTCTGTAGAGATCAGAGGGAAGGGCAGCCCCAGCAGGAGGAACCAGTAGAAGGCCATTGGGCTGGGGGTTTCTGGATGCGTTAGAGGAGTAGAAAGAAGACCAGGGCTTCTGGAGTACGCTGGGTGCAGGAGAAAGCAGGGAGCTGTCGGGTCCCAACGGCTGGCTGGGGCAAGACCATGCATGGTCTTGTAGGTCGTGGGAGGGAGCTAGGATTTGACTTTTGGTGCAGTGGACACCACTGGAGGGTTATAAGCAAGAGAGTGCCACAGTGAGGGAGAATTTTCATATCATACAATTCAAAGAGTAAAAATGGATGGTTTTTAGTCTATTTACAGAGTTGTGCAGCCATTGGCACAGTCAGTCTTAGAACCATAATCAGTTTTCCTCATCCCCAAAGGAAACCTGGTGCCCATTTGCAGCCATTCCCCCATTTCCCCATTCCCCAAATCCCCAGCCCAGGACAGCCACAAATCTACTTTCTGTCTCTATCAGGTTGATGTATTCTGGACATTTTATATAAAATGAATCATACAATGCGTTGTCTCTTATAACTGGCTCTTTAAACTTAGGGTCATGTTTTCAAGGTTTATTCATATTGTAGCACTTATCAGTACTTCGTTCCTTTCTATGGCTGAGTAATATTTCACTGTCTGGAAAGACCGTATTTGACATGTCCACTCATCAGTTGATGCACATTTAGGTTGCCTCCTCCTTTTGGTTAATACAAACGATGCTTCTGGGAATCTTCCTATAGAAGCTTCTGGCTGTGTGCCTTCCCTTCCCTTGGGTATAGACATCGGGGTGGAATTGCTGAGCCATTTGGTAACTCTGTGGCTGATCTTTTGAGGAGCTGCCAACCTGTTTTCCAAAGTGGCCACACCATTTTGTGTTCACACCAGAGGTTTAGTTTTGAAGGCTTTGGCAGTTCCAGTTCTCTCCTGCCGTGGAAAATAGACTGTAGGCAGCAAGCGGGGAGGCAGGAGGACCTGTGAGGCACGGAGGAGGCTGGATGGGCCTCTCTGCCTTCACGAGTGTGTAACCACAGTCCCTGAACTCCAGCTGGGGAGAATAGTGAGGCTGAGCTGGGAGCGATGGGGCATGAAGAAACCGTGTGGCTGGAAGTCCTGCTCAGCCTGAGAATGACTGGGTGTTAGTCCTGGCGACAGAGACCTAGAGCCGCAGATGCTGGCCCGAGAAGAGGTTGGCAGTGGCGGTTTCAGAGGTGGTGCTGTTATTGGTGGCCAGAGGTGTGGGTGGCCAGGCTGGGGTCGGGGAAAAGGTCACCGGATGGGGGGAAACAATGGAGCAGAAGGCTGGGAGTAGGTGGGTCATTACCTGGATGTTGAGATCACCCGAAATGGTGGCAGGGGTGGGACTGGAGAGGAAGAGAATTACCCAGGCCTGGCAGAACAGAGCGGGCAGCGTGGCCAGGAGTCTGCAGATGGCAGTGATGGGAGGTGAGGGACAGGCGGTGCTATGGAATGACAGCGGCTTCCAGGGAACTGGGGTTTTGAATGAGGAAGCAGGAGAAAGACTTTGGAATTGGTAACAGGGAACAAGGAGGACATGAGTTTACCTGTAGGCTCTGCAATACTTGGAGTGTGGGACAAAAAGTGGCATTTGGGAGGCAGGAGAGACGGGGTCCTTGGGGAATGTCAGGCTTCATCTGGGGCCTGACCTGAAAGCAGGCGGACGATGATGAACAGGATGTTGATGATCCTCTGCGGGACCCAGAGCAACATGGTTGAAGGATTAGGGAGGGCTGGGGAGCGGGCCAGGAAAGAACAGTGCCTGTGCAGGAGTTCCCACTGTGTGCTCTCAGTGCCTGTCACATCCTGATCAAGCTCTACCGTAATTACCGGTGCAGTCGTCTTCCCTTTAGACTGTACATCTGTACATTTTGTATTATAGAGAGTGTATCTTTGTATTCCCTGCTGTAGCTCCACTTTCTAGCACAGATATGCTAGCCTGGTATGTGCTCAGAAATATTGGTTGAATGGATGAGAGAATGCTGAGCTCTTCCCATGATGCCATCACAGTGCCAGGACAGCAGTTAGCTGAGGTCCTGGGAGGAGGCGGATAGAATTAGAGGCTTCCCCACTCCCCGCTCCCCATGTTCCTTCTAATGCTGACTCTAGCGTAGAAGCCAAGTCCACCCATATTTTACCTCAGAACTTTTGGCAAAGAACAAGGCCTATGATATTGACTAAGAGCTGCTGGGATCCCACAGGCCCCAGTGGGCCCCATTACCAGCTATTTGGAAGTTGAGGCAGACAGATTGGCTTGGGTTGTTGAAGGAGTTTGCCGCTTTGTGGTGGGAATTGAGTTGAATTTATTATTATTTTTGCCAGCAGTCCTTTGCCAAATATTTATTTAATCCAAGAATTCCAGAGAATGCGAGGGGTTTGATGGGCAGGTGGCTGGATGCCAGCGTGGCCCGTGTTTGCGCTGGCACCCCCACTCCTCTTGGCGCCTTATTCATTCCGAAGCTGTGGCACCCCTGCAGCACATACCAGCCAGTGTCTTGGGGTCCATGCCCGAGCCTGGGACTGGCTCATCCCGCCAAGTGCAGAGCTGGGCATCTGGTCAGATCCCACAGGAAGTGCTGAATTTGTGTTTGCAGCTTTGAAAGCCAGGGAGAAATAGAAATGGACAGGTCGTTTGAAAACTCAAATTATATGTTCCTTGTTTTTGCAGCCTTTCAGCGAGTATGGTTTGTTTGATCCTCACAAAGGATGATTAATCGAACTAAGAGAAGAGTGTAGTCTAAGTGGATGTGGATGTGTTTGGGGCAATGTGATCCCTGGAACACGGGGAGCATGATACAGACACATATTTATGCCCTTAGTTTCCCGTTTCAACGGTAACATCATCTGTCACAGTCTCGCTCTTTTCAGGAGTGTCTTGCATTAGAATGCTCGTCCCTTTGTCCCTTTCCGAATTGTCACTTTTCTTTATGAGAAGGAGTTTGGAAAAGCTGCTTAAATAAAATGTAGCTGAAAAATGTTGAAAGTGTGACAATAATAAAGTGGACATCACTGGCTAGAAAAAAATGATCTATTTTTAAAAGGAAAACTAAGGCAAAGTTGACCAAATCACTTGAGATGATTAGATTGCAGAATCACCCCAGGATGGACAAAAGTTGTCCACGTATAAATGAGTGGTTGACGACCCTCATTTAAAATGGGTTATTCATTACTTCACGAGCTGATACCTACAGACAAGCATAGAGCATAACGTAATGCATAGCTGTTTACCCACCACCTGGTTTTCCTGATCACATCTTACCCTTTGCCCCATTTAATTTGATTTCTTTCTTTTCTTTTTTTTTTTTGAGATGGAGTCTCACTCTGTCATCCAGGCTGGAGTGCAGTGCCATGATGACTTCAGCTCACTGCAACCTCCACCTCCTGGGTTCAAGCGATTCTCCTGCCACAGCCTCCCAAGTAGCTGGATTACAGGCATGTGTCACCATTCCTGACTGATTTTGCATTTTTAGTAGAGACGAGGTTTCTCCACGTTGGTCAGGCTGGTCTTGAACTCCTGACCTCCGGTGATCTACCTGCCTCGGCCTTCCAAAGTACTGGGATTACAGGTGTGAGTCCGCCTGGCCTAATTTGATTTCTTAAAAATAAATAAAGCATAAAAACATAATGTATACATCCAGTAGTGACCTAATTTCTTTGCCTCTGGTCCCACTGATGGTGTTTTTCACCATTATACACATATATATTTATTTTTTTGAGATGGAGTCCTGCTTTGTTACCCAGGCTGGAGTGCAGTGGTATGATCTCGGCTCACTGCAGCCTCCCAGGTTCAAGGAATTCTCCTGTCTCAGCCTCCTCAGTAGCTGGGACTACAGGCACATACCACCACACCCAGATGATTTTGCATTTTTAGTAGAGATGGGGTTTCACCATATTGGTCAGGCTAGTCTCGAACTCCTGACCTCAGGTTATCTACCCACCTCAGCCTCCCAAGTGCTGGAATTACAGGCGTGAGCCACCACATCTGGCTGCATATTTTTATTCAAAGATATTTGTAATACTTTTATCATATATGTATATATTTATTGCTAATACATGGCAATGTTTTTCTGATTTTAAAAGTTTATATGAGACCATCCCATGTTCTCTTGCAGCATTGTTCTTAAGTGTTGTACCCTTACAGAGAGACAGAGGTGACAGAGAGAGAAGGAAAGAGAAAGAGAAAGATAGGGATGTGCGTGTACAATAGGCATTATGTAGCTTACATATATAGCATAATAAGAAATACACATATTCCTGGTTCACGTATGTTAACTGCTATACAGAATTCTATTGCATTCATTTATGTGCTAGTGTTTCTCCAAGGGGTGTGTGTGTTTGCTTAGGTACTCTCACATGCCTGAAAGCGGGACTGTTTGGTGGTAGAGTAAATATACCTTCAGCAATTGTCATTGCTCGCCAAGATGATTGTATTGATTCACGGTCCCAACTACAGGTGGAGTGTGTGGTGGTTCCCATTTCTTCACGTTCCGCTCACAGACTTTGTCTTAATTTCGGCTTCCCTTGCTTCAGTGAGGTTGAGCTGCTTCTCCTAGAGTGTTACTGGCCATTTGGGTTTCTTCTGTGAATTGCCCATTCTTTTCCTTGCTCATTTTCTTGCTATTAGATTGTCTGTCTTTTAGTTATGGATTGATTTGCTGGGATTCTTAATATTTTCTAGACCCTGATCTTGAATTTTCTATATTTATTACTGCTGTCTTCTTCATTTTGAGACTTTTAAGAAAGTGGCCTTAATGGCGTCTTGGTGGATAGAAATTCTTAGTTTTGATGGAGTTTTGTTTTGTTTTGTTTTTTTAAATTGAGATGGAGTGTCACTCTCTTGGCCACATTGGAGTGCAGTGGTGTGATCTTGGCTCGTTGCAACCTCCGCCTCCCGGGTTCAAGCAATTCTCCTGCCTCGGCCTCCTGAGCAGCTGGGAGGCTACTCAGATGTGCACCACCACACCTGGCTAATTTTTGTATTTCTAGAAATGGCGTTTCACTGTATTGGCCAGGATGGTCTTGAACTCCTGACCTCAGGTGGTCTGGCAGTGTCAGCCTCCCAAGGTGCTGGGATTACAGGTGTGAGCCATTGCACCCAGCAGTTCAATCTTATTTTTTATGTTAGTGCTTCCTGTTCTTGTTTCTTAATCTTTCTCTATTCCAATCCATAAGTAGTATCTTCTAAATGGTTTGGGAGTTTGGTTTGGCTTTCACATATAAGTTTTAATCTATGTATAATTCATTTTGTATAGGGAAATTCTCCTTTTTTTCAATCATGGAAAGAAGTGTCCCATTTATGGGATACGTCATCCTTTCCCCAGTAATGTACGTATGTCAGGTTTGTCCATGACTCCTGTCTAATGTCAGGTAGCTGCCTGTGAGCAGATCTGTTTCTGGGCCCCTTATTCCCTCACTGTAGTCATCAGTTTGCCTATTCGTGTCTCAGCGCATCAGCCTCTGAATTGCTGTAGCTCACTATAGCTTGGAAACAAGTCCTCATAGGTGGCTGATCACATTCTACCCTCCCTTCTACCACTTTATGTATATGTTCTGCACTTCACCTATTCTTGGCCTTTACTGTTTTATGAACATTACAGAAGAGAATCTTGTCAAAATCCTTAAATTTCTGTGGGGAGATTTTGATTGGAATGACATTAAATCTGTCAGTGTGGTAAGAATTGACCTTTTTAGGATATTGAGTCTTCTTTTTAAAATTAATTAATTGTTTAATTGATTAACTTATTTTAGAGACAGAGTCTTGCCCTGCCACCCAGGCTGGAATGCAGTGGGGTGATCATAGCTCACTGCAGCCTCAAATTCCTAGGCTCAAGTGACCTCCCACGTCAGCCTCCAGAGTAGCTAGGACTACAGGCATGTGCCATCATAACTGGCTAAAATGAACCTCTCACCTCAGCCTCCCGAGTAGCTGGGACTACAGGCATGTGCTACCATACCTGGCTAATTTTTAATTTTTTTGTTAGAGACAGGGCCTCACTATGTTGCCCAGACTGGTCTCAAATTCCTGGCCTCAAACAATCCTCCCATCTCAGCCTCCTAAAGTGCTGGGATTACAGGTGTGAGCCACTGTACCCAGCTGGGTTTTCTGTCCTTGAACAGAAGATCTATCTTAGGTTAAACCCTAAGAATTTTTTCTTAGAAACTTAAATTGCAATTATAAGTGGTATTTTTTAAAATTATATTTTTTGTTTGTTGCTGTTGTATAGAAATTATTTTACTTTTGTATGTCGACTTTATGTACAGGCATGTTAGTGGAATCTTTTAATTTATACTCTACCTCTAGATTCTTTGAATTCTACATAGATGATTCACACTCTCAATGAATATCGAGAGTTCTTTCTTCACTCTCAAGCCTTACAGATTTTATTGCATCACTGTGCACATCAGAACTTCTATTGTGCTAGAAGTTCTTTTTGTTTGTTTTCTTGTCTGACAGAGCAGACAAAGTCTTGCTCTGCCACCCAGGCTGGAGTGCAATGGCACGATCTCAGCTCACTGCAACCTCTGCTATCCCAGGTTCAAGCTGTTCTCCCACCTCACCCTCCCTAGTAGCTGAGACTACAGGTGTGCACCACCACACCTGGCTAACTTTCTGTATTTTTGGTAGAGACGAGGTTTCACCGTGTTGGCCAGGCTGGTCTCAAACTCCTGATCTCAGGTGATCCACCCGCCTAGACCTCCCAAAGTGCTGGGATTACAGGCGTGAGCACCATGTCTGGCAATTGTACTAGAAGTTCTAATCTGCACAGTAATGCAAGAACAAGAAATACATTTGAAGTTCTAGTACAGAGAATACGAACTAGAGCTAGAAGTCCTAGTACCAGTTGTAATGGAGTAGAAATGTTAATAGTAGGAACTGCTGTCTCATGTCTGAGTCTAAAGGAGATTCTTCTGATGTTTCATGGTTAATAGTGATATTTGCTGTAGGGGTTTTATTTGTTGGTTGGTATAGTATAAACTTTTTATTAGCTCAAGGAAGTTTTCTTCTATTTTAGTTTGCTAAGAATTTTTAAAGCACAACTGGATGTTTAATATTATTGAATGCTCTAATGTCACTATTAAGAATGATCATATACTTTTTCTTCTATAATCGGTTAACATTATGAATGATATTTATTTTCTAATATTAATCTAACTGTAATCCTAGGATAAACCCAACTTGTTCATGGCATATGGTCATTTTTAGGCATTACTGGATTTGGTTTTCTGTGATCTTCTTTAGGAGTTTCGCGTGTATGTTCATGATTTATAGTCGCTTCTACGTTTCTCTTCTCATTATATTCTTGTCAGACCTAATGTCAAACATGAGTTTGAGGCCATGGGATAATTACGCTGTGGAATAATTTGTGTAAGATGATGATTTGGATTACTACCTGAACATTTAATTAGAACTATTTCAACGGTACCATCATCTGGACCTGGTAATTTTTATCTACTGCTTCTTTTGTGTGTGTTTACAAGAATATCCAGGTTTTTATATTTTCTTAAGATGGTTTAGGTAAGTTTATTTTCTTGTAATTTGTCAATTTCATTTAAGCGTTTTTTTAAATGGAGTCTTGCTAGGCTGGAGTGCAGTGGTATGACGTCAGATCTCAACTCACTGCAACGTCTGCCTCGCAGGTTCAAGTGAATCTCATGCCTCAGCCTCCTGAGTAGCTGGGACTACAGCATGCACCACCATGTTCAGCTGATTTTTGTATTTTCAGTAGAGATGGGGTTTCACCATGTTGGCCAGGCTGGTCTTGAACTCCTGAACTTAAGTGATCTGCTCCCCTCGGCCTCCCAAAGTGCAGGGATTACAGGCGTGAGCCACTGCGCCTGGCCTAAGCTTCTAACTTATTGTCGTGATATGGTCATATATCCTCTCGATAATTTTTTAATCTTTGAAGCTTCTCTGGTTGTGTTCTTTTCACTCCCAATATTGTCTTTTTAAATCAGAATTTGCCAACTTTGTGGTTCTTTTCAAAGAACCAACTTTGGACATTGCTGTCTGCATGTATTTTAGATTTGTTTTCTGTTTCGTGATTCCATTTTTATGCTGTTTTCCTACTTTCGACATTCTTTGAGTTTATTCTGCGTTCCTTTTTCTAATTTCTTAAGTGGGAGGATTGGTTCATTAATGTTTAGCTTTCTCTTTTCTATATGAGCATTTGGATGAACAATTCCTTCCTAAATATGTTTTAGCATACGTTCCATGTGTTTAACATGCAGCATTTTGATTATCCTTCAGTTCACAATATTTTTTAACCTCCATTATGATTTCTTTTTTGAGTTGTTTAAAATGGATTTCTTTTTTTAAATTTTACTTTAAGTTCTGGGATACATACGTACAACGTGCAGGTTTGTTACATAGGTATACGTGTGCCCTGGTGGTTTGCTGCACCTGTCAACCCATCTCTAGGTTTTAAGCTCCGCATGCATTAGGTATCTGTCCTAATGTTCTTCCTCCCCTTGCCCCCCACCCCCCCTACAGGCCCTGGTGTGTGATGTTCCCCTCCCTGTGTTCATGTGTCTCATTGTTCAACCCCCACTTATGAGTGAGAACATGTGGTGTTTGGTTTTCTGTTCCTGTGTTAATTTGCTGAGAATGATGGTTTCTAGCTTCATCCATGACCCTGCCAAGGACATGAATACATTCTTTTTTATGGCTGCATAGTATTCCATGGTGTTATGTGCCACATTTTCTTTATCTGGTCTGTCATTGATGGGCATATGCATTGGTTCCAAGTGAAAATGCGTTTCTTAATTTCCAAACATATAGGCATTTTTCTGGGATCTTTTTGTTGCCAATTTCTAACTGAAGTTTTGATTTCTAGTTAGCTTCGTCATTATTTGGACAACATGATTGATATGACGCTGGCACTTTTGAATTTTTTGAGACCCAGTATTGGTTCCAGCAAATATGGAACATGGAACATTTTCCATTTTGTGGCTGCCATGTTCTACGTGCTTGTCGGATTGGATCAAGTTTGTTAATCGAGTCGTTCAGATTTTCCTGATTTTAGTTTTAGTTTGACCTGTACTGAGAAAAGTCTCCTAAAAATATCCCCTTTTAATGGTGGATTTGTTCAGTTTCTCCTGGTCTTCCCTTTAGAGCTTTCCTTCATTGACTACTTCACTTCTTGGGAAATTTGTTTTCAACCTGTTCTCCTGGAACGGGAGGAAAATGCAGCTTGTTCCTTGTTCCATTTGTCAAGTGGGCAGTTGAAGAGAGGCTGGACTCACATCTGTCATTTCCGTCAGCAGTGAGCTGTTGAGAGTATGTTCAGTTGCCTTAGCTGCAAGTCATGGCTGCGCACATTTAGGATGCTGGCTCTGCTCGAGCCGTTCCCCCGCGCAGAATGCCTGTCACCTCTCTCCTTTCTCTGCCCCTTGTTCACCTGGTGAACTCTCTTTCCGGCTCTGCTCAAAGGTTACCTCCTATTATGATTATTTGTTTCTGCTTCTGCCTCCTGCGGTATCACAGGGCTGGCACAGACCAAGTGGTCAACAAGTATTTATTGGACTGAAATGGTTTCTGCTCTTAAGGGACTCTTTTCTATGAATTATTCTCCCGTGCTCCCAATCAAATCCATCCCTTAAAATTTTAAAAACTGAGATGAAATTTCAGATAACATAAAATTAACCATTTTAAAGTATACAGTTCAGTGGCATTTGCCACATTCACAGCATTGTGCTGCCACCGCTGTGTAATTCCAAAGCGCTCTCATCTTCCCCAGGTGAAACCCTGTACCCACGGCCCAGGCAGTCTCTCCCTGGTCCCCCTCCCACAGCTCCTGCCAGGCACTCAGCTGCCTTCTGTCTCCATGGATTTGCCTGTTCTGGATGTTTCATATAAATGGAATCATGCAACATGTGACCTTTTGTGACCGGCGTCCCTCACTCCGCGTGCAGTTCCCGAGGTTCCTCCACGTCGTGGCACGTGTCGCTGCTTCATTCCTCTTCATGGTGGAATAATAGTCTGTTGTGCAGATGGACCACGTTTTGTTCATCCGTTCTTCTGCTGATTACTATTTGGGTAGTTTCCCATCCCTGTTCCATTTTTTTCTCTCACTCAGCCCCATCATTCAACATTTGGCTTTTTCTGTCATGGGACAGGTTCTGGTTGAATCCGGTGGAGATAGGGATCTTCTCCTGTTCTTCTTGACTTTTTTTTTTTTGAGGTGGAGTCTTACTCTGTCACCCAGGCTGGAGTACAGTGGCATGATCTCAGCTCACCACAGCCTCTGCCTCCTGAGCTCAAGGATTCTCCTGCCTCAGCCTCCTGGGTAGCTGGGATTACAGGCGCCCACCACCATGCCCAGCTGATTTATATACTTTTAGCAGAGATGTGGTTTTCCCATGTTGGCTAGGCTGGTCTTGGACTCCTGATCTCAAGTGATCTGCCTAGCTTGGCCTCCCAAAGTGCTGTGATTACAGCTTGAGCCACTGCACCAGGTCCCTGATGACTTCTTAATCCAGAAGAGCTTCTAGGGAGGTGAAGGTGTGGGGAGCATGAACAACAGCATGACGGGCCTTGGAATGATCTTGGTGGTCAGCAGAGAGGGTGGGTCATGGAGCGACTTGGCACAGACAGCCTGGATTTCTGCCCACGCATCTGATGAGTGACACCCGGACTGGGGACTCTTCGTGATCTTTAAACAACAGTCTCACTGGGCAGCTGCACCTCCCAGCCAGCCTGATGTTTTCATTCTTGCCAGGCTTTCCCTGGGGAGACAGGAGGACACTGGACTCAGCAGCAAGAAGGACGTTTGCTTGCTGGGACCCCCGTGATGCTGGCATCCCCGGGGCCCTGGAGGGTGAGGCATGAGGGGCAGTGACGCAAATGCACTATCTCCTCTCGTGGTGGGACTTTGCAGACGCTCCGTCTGCTATCCTTGAGGTTTGGGAGCAGCCAAGTGTTTAATGATCTTCTGCGCCAGCAATTTTAGGCTCCGGGAGCTAAAATTAGATCCCTCCCTGGTGCCTCGGGGAGGATGGCTGGCTGTGTCCATCCATCCCGTGCCGGAGCGTGGCTGGGGACATGCTGTGCGGGAGGCGCAGGGGTGAGGCTCTGAAGCAAGAGCGGCTGGATGCTGCGTCCCTCCTGTCCCTTCAGCTGTGCCTTCCTTGGGAGAGACAGAAAGAGCCTCTGGCTGCCCTCTCTCCTCTTGAGGGTCACTATGTCTGTGCTTGAATCCCAGCTTGACAGCTTCCCAATCCTCTGGCCTCAGGCACATCATCCTAAACTGGGCATGATAATCCCCCATGGTAGAGTTGTGAGCTTAAGTGAACAGAAGGCAGAGCACAGCTCAGGGCTTGGCCGTGGCAGAGGCTCTGTGAACGCTGCTCCCTTCTTAAATCTTTATGGAAGTGTGGGAATACACAGTTTATTTATTTATTTATTGAGACTGAGTTTTACTCTTGTTGCCCAGGCTGGAGTACAACAGTGCGATCTTGGCTCATCGCAACGTCTGCCTCCCGAGTTCAAGCGATTCTCCTGCCTCAGCCTCCTGAGTAGCTGGGATTACAGGCATGCACCACCATGCCCAGCCAATTTTGTATTTGTAGTAGAGATGGGGTTTCATCACGTTGGCCAGGCTGGTCTTGAACTCCTGACCTCAGATGATCCACCGGCCTCAGCCTCCCAAAGTGCGGGGAATACAGGTGTGAGCCACTGCACCTGGCCCAGAGTTTATTTATTTATTTATAATTGTTTCTTTCTAAACTGCTTTACATGATCCCTTGCTTGGTGTGGGGTGGGAGGTACAAGGAGGGAGGTGACAGTTGACTTTCCTTCCTGCAAAACCTCCACGTAGCCCAGTGGACTGGACCCCAGCAGAAATTAGCCAAGTGGAACCCCGGGGACCCAGAGGGACTCAACAGGACCCAGCAAGTACCAACGAAACTTAGTGTAACCCAGAGGGCCCAGCCTTTGCCATGGGCTACGCTCAACACCAAGGTTCCCCCACCCCTGCCCTTCAAGATACCTGGGTACCTTTCCTTGTCATTGTGACTGTCGAGCCCTCTAATCAGTCCACGTGAGAGCCCCTCCGCTTCTCTCCTCACCTCCCACCTCCCTCTCCCAGAGGAAAAACGGCTCAACCAGGAGCAGTGCAAAGAAAGCTCTCTGGGGCTTCTATCCCCCGAAGAGCAGCTCTGTCAGGCCGGGAAATGGTTGTATTATTCTTCTGCAGAACTTATTAGGTTAGGAACTTAGTACAAACAGCCCCAGCTGCAACCGCCATACATAGTACTATCAACAAGGAAAATTTATGCTTGAAAAATAAAAAGAAACTCGAGTGCATTAGTCAGAGTGAGGAAGTGTTCACAAAAAAAGGTTTGTTCTCCAAGTAAACAGCCACAATGGAATTGTAATCAAATTTCTTAATTATTTCTATAAATCTTGGGAACATAAAAATACACAAGACCCTTTTTCAAAAAGTCACTGTTTACAAGTGCCTTGGATGAGAGAAGAGGTAACTGAAACAGCTCTTGCGTGACTGGAAGATTCCAGAAGGGGTGACGCCACGATTCGGGGACTGAGAGCACGTTCCCTCCTCACAGACCAGGAGGGGACCAGGAGGCTGAGGGGACCATTTCTGAGGGGACGCCATGAGAGTTGCATTTAGGGCAAGTGCAGAAAAAACCTAAGACCTGGTTGTGCAGAGCTCAGCTTCTTCCAGTCAGGAGAGGCTGTGATGAGCAGGAGGCTGGTGGCCCTGGGGGACCTGGGAACTGAGGGGAGTTAGAGCTTCTTCTAGGGAGGTGGGAGGAGCTGGGCATCACTGGTGCCCAGCCCAGGCGAGGCAGAGGTGCCCTCTCAGTCCTTGTCAGGCAGCAGCTTGTGGGTCTGGGGTGGATGGTTTTTCCCTGCTGTGCGTCTAAGGCAGAAGGGAATGACCTGGCATCCAGATCCACCATCGCGCCTTTCCTTAGGATTAGGGAGCAGGTCTTTTGTAAACTATGTTTGAAAATAATTTGGAAAATTAGAAACATAGAAACAAACGGTCTAAGTTATCTTGGCACATTCTGGTGTGTGTGTGTGTCTGCGTGTGTGTGTGTGTGTGTCTGCGTTTGTGTGTCTCCGTGTGTGCCTGCATGTGTGTGTGTCTCCGTGTGTGTTTGCATGTGTGTGCCTGCATGCATGTGTGTCTATGTATGTGTGTGTGCATGTGTATGTGTGTGTCTGCATGTGTGCGCGTGTGCGTGTGTGCCTCTGCGTGTGTCTGCATGTGTGTCTGCATGTGTGTGTGTGTGTCTGTGTGTGTGTAAGGCAGAGTGCAGTAGTGGGTCAAGCGCTTTGGCCCATGTGCCCAAGCACACATTTAGATGTTGGCACTTTTCAGGTGTCCAGGTGTTGCCTCTTGTCCCAGTGGACACTCTGGGAAGGACAATAGACAGGGTCGTTGACATCTGGCCATGGTGCAGCTGGCAGTTTTAATACCATGGACCCTGTGATGGAGACAGATGCGTGTCAATAACATAATATTTTTCCATGCAGCAATGTTCGATACTGGAATTACTGTTCTTCTGTTTTCTGTTCTACTACAACCTGCTTAGCTTCAAGAAAGCCAGATAGACTGTCTTGTTTGAAGAGTTGGCCACACGCCCGCATGATAACACAATTCCATTAAAATGCTCATACCTTCAGCAGAAGGGCACCCCGCCAAAGGCTCTATGTGTTGTATTAAGCCATAAGCAGAATTAAAGTGCGGAATCCCAGCCTTTCCAAATTGTGCTTTCCTTTACAATGGATGAGTGCAGGAGTTGTCTGGGGAGGTTGCGGGTGGGGGCGTGCAGGCTGGGAAGGGGCAGGCGACTGCACTGTTAAACCCCAGGTCCAAATCCTGCATCCACCCCAGCTGCTTGAAGTGGGATGTCCGCTGGGGTCAAACCCTCAGTCCATCAAACACTGCCTTGATGCAAAGCCCTGTCCCTTGCCGGGACTTCTCCCCTCCCCTCTAGGCAGTCCTCAGCTGAGCGGAGCAGGTGCACAGGCACGCCTGTCCTTTCAGCCCCCAGGTATTTGCAGGTCCTGGACTGACAGGCTTTGCCTGAAGCTCTGTGGGTTTCAGACAGGCTCTTTCCTGCCGATTTACACTGTAACTTCATAAATAAGGCATTTTCATTGTCATCGATCTTGTCAGTGGTCCCCACACTTTTCCAAATCATCTCTAGGCAAATTCTGAAGTGGGTCAGGAAA
Source organism: Leontopithecus rosalia (assembly GCA_028533165.1). Classification (NCBI taxonomy): domain Eukaryota; kingdom Metazoa; phylum Chordata; class Mammalia; order Primates; family Cebidae; genus Leontopithecus; species Leontopithecus rosalia. The sequence goes on from CM052659.1 coordinate 5,416,418, forward strand.
GCTGCTCCCCCGAGGGAGGGCAGCCTGGAGCTGCTGCAGCTCCCACCACCTGGCCTTGGGGTCATGCACCTCCCTTGGGCTATTCCGACCTCAGATTCCTCCTGTTTGGTAATGGGGGTGGAGCGGGTAGATGCCTCTTGTTCAAGTTAAAACAATGGAATCTTTTGTAATGCGATGAGCTGCCCCTGCTGCATTTTGTCACATCAGTTTTGCAGCAGGGACTCTCTTAAAGTGAGCCGCACTTGTCACCGCAGCTAGAGCTCTCTGTCCGAGCAGGAGGAGCAGTGTGAAGGTGAAACTAAAGGGAAGAAGATCCCAAACTCAAGGCATTCTGAGCTCTGTGGGAACTAAAAGCCCTGGGAGACTGGGGTGGCCGAGGGAGAGGCAGGCTGCTAACTCCTTCCGCCTTGCTCTCTATGCAGAGGGAGGGAACAGTGCTCTTACATTCTGGAAGACTTCTGTACCGAACACACAGGGTGGTTCATAGGGTAACTTCAGGACTTGGAGTCAGAGGCCTACAGATGCTAAAGTCCAGCTGCTCTTTTAGCCTAAACGCTGTTCCAGCTCCAGCTGCTTCTGATTCTCCAGCTCGTTAGCGCTTTTTCCCGGTTGGCCTGGGTTAGCCATTGGGATAGACAGACCCTACTCTGGATCCTTCCAGAACGTATTTAATCAAGACATTTTTGCAAGAGTAGATGAACTGGGAGTCAGTAAAGTGACGACAATGTGAATTGTAGCAACGGTCAGGCCACCCCCTGGCGATGCCATCTTGGACAGGCCGTCTGGTGTCCACAGGGGAGAGTGTTATAGACCAGGCCTGGAAGTGGCATGCATCATTTATGCCACTTTCCACTGGGCAGGAGTGAGTCACAAGGGCAATAGACCGTGCCCCTCCCAGACACAAGGCCCCTCCCACGCACCAAGGCTCCCTCCCGCAAGGCCCCTCCCACACACTGAAGCCCCTCCCACACATCAAGACTCTTATATAGAGAGGCCCCTCCCACACATCAAAGCCCCTCCCAAATGCCAAGGCTCCTCCCCACACAGTGAGTTCCCTCCCGTACAGGGAGCCCCCTCTCACACACTGAAGCCCCTCCCACACACTGAGGACCCTCCGACACATCAAAGCCCGTCCCACATGCCAAGGCTTTTCCCCACACAGTGAGGCCCCTCCCACACACCAATTCCCCTCCCACACACTGAGGCCCCTTCCCCACACAGATGCTTCTCCCGTACACTGAAGCTGGTCCCACACATGGAGGTATCTTCCAGACACTGAGGCTTCTTCCAACACATCAAAGCCCTGTCCATATACCAATGCTCCTCCCCCCACAGAGGACTCTCCCACACACTGAAGCCCCTCTTACACACAGAAGTTTCTCCCACACAGAGGCCCCTCCCATACACTGCAATCTCCACTGCATGGAACTCTCCCCATACAGAGGCCCCACCCACACTCTGAGACTCCTCCCACGCATTCAGGTATTTCTCACACACTGAGGCCTCCTTCAGCACATCAAAACTCCTCCCATATACTGAGCCTCTTCCCACACACGGAGGCTCCTCCCACACACAGGCTCCTCCCACACAAGGCTCCTCCCACACACTGAGACCTCCTTCAACACATCAGAGCCCCCGCTCACACGCCAAGGCCCCTCCCACGCCAAGGCCCCTCCCACGCATTGACCTGCCTCTCTTCCAGAGAAGTCCCTCCTGAGGAAAAGGCTTGAACACTTAAAAGAACAAGGAGGTCTGTTCCTTTTGTTCCTCTGTCTGTGCCCAGGGCTGCCAGAACTGGTGCCGAGTGTGGGGCCACAGGAGGAATCCCTGTTTCTCCCCACCATGCTCTATCTCTGCCACCATTTTTAAAAGGCTCTTTTAAAGGGTTTGTGAACAGTTATCCCCTGTTTGTCCCTGCCCTGATTTATATTTCTAGTGACTATTAATTGCCTACCCAATGAAAGCTCAGCGTTTGTAATTAGGCTGGCAAATTCTACCTGACATCTTCGGCTCTGTGTTGGGGCAGGGAGGGAGCATGTGTTAATGGTGTTGAACTAAGCCACACCCCTCCCCCAGCCTGTTCATTAACCCCAGGTTCACTAATCAATAAAGTCTAACTGGTTCTCTTTGCATTTACATCCTGGCTTGACTCTTAGCCAAGGTCTGAGGGCTTTGGTTCCAAAACATTTTCTATGCCCAGAGAAGATGCCTCTCTGTCTTGATCCTGCAGAAGGAACTCTCTCCCGGAATGGGTAGGGTGGGGATTCCGTAAAGAGCCAGAGGGAGAAGGGCACCTGTGGGGTAGCCAGGCTGCAGAGAGCTCCCTGTAGCTGTTCTGGAGAATGATGCCCTCCTCAGACTCCTTTATAAGAAGTCTGCCATAATTCAGCAGAACACAACATGGTATCAAGAAGCCTCAACCTCAGGGATTTCCTTCATTTTCTGTTCTTTTAATCTTTACAAAACACTATTGGACTGGAAGCATCCATTCTCAGCCACAGCAGGTGGCTTGGCAGTGGTTGCAGAGGAGCTGTCCAGGATGCTGGCTGCGTGAACCAGGGAACAGCCCAGGATTCATGAATACTTTCTAGCACGATTGGTGCCCTAAGTGAGGAACACCCGTACCAGCATCCCAGGGTGTGTTCCTGACCAAGGCGAAGCATCTCTGTGCCCCTCTGTGGCCGCTGCTCCCAAATACATGGAAGAACGAATGATGATATGGATTGTGCCTTGCCCGAAGCAGGTGCCCAGTGACTTCACTCAGAAAAATGGCTGATAATAACAATTCAAAAGAGTTATACATCCATGAACATCTGTGCTTGAAATAACACGGGAACCCACCTTTATAAAGCAGGAACTGTGAAAGAAACCAGGAGATGCAGAGAAAACATACTAATAATGGAAACATTTAATGTGCCACATTCAGCACAAGGCAGATCAAGTGGAAAGAAACATAACAGTAGAATCAAGAAGGTAGGTATTATGAAGATATATATATATGTATGTATACATTTACGCCACAATAATGTAGAATGTGCCTTTTTCTCAGGTGTACATGGAACATTTATAGAAAGTTACATATTAGGACACAAAGAAGATTTCAGTAAGTTCTAGAAGGTAGAAATATTATAAATAATACTTTCTAACCATAGTGCACTAAAACTGGACATTATTAACAAAGGCAAAAAGATGTAAAGACCCTATCATCTAGAAATAAAAAGCAACCTATTAACTCTTAGATGAAATGGGGAAGGTAAGTTACAAGTTAAAAAATAATCATAATGTAAACGCTAACTACCAGAATTTATGAGATACATTTAAAGCAGTGATCAGAGGGAAATTCATATCCCTAAATACTTGTAATAAAAATATAAAAATGAGGCCTGGCGCGGTGACTCACACCTGTAATCCCAGCACTTTGGGAGGCCAAGGCGGCCAGATCACGAGGTCAAAACATCGAGACCATCCTTGTCAACATGGTGAAACCCCGTCTCTACTAAAAATACAAAAAATATCTGGGTGTAGTGGTGTGCGCCTGTAGTCTCATCTTCTCAGGAGGCTGAGGCAGGAGAATTGCTTGAACCCTGGAGGCAGAGTTTGTGGTGAGCCGCGATCACACCATTGGATTCCAGCCTGGGCAATAAGAGCAAAACTCCATCTCAAAAAAAAAATACAAAAATGAAAATAAGTGAACTAAGTTCTTAGCCCAAAAAGCTAGGTAAAGAAGCACAAGGTAAACTGAAAGAAAGCACAAGAAAGAATGGTAAGGATAAAAGCAGAAAATAATAAGGTAGAGAATGAAAGAACAGTAGAACTGATTGGTAATCCCTAAATATGGATTTTTAAAGTATTTAAAAATGAATGAAACACTTGCTAGCATAAAAAATATAGAGAAAGCACAAATAATATGAAGTAAATGACAAAAGAGACATAACTGCTGACAAAGAAGAAATTTTTATGAGATTAGGCTAGGTGCAATCCTCATATCTGTAATCCTAGCACTTTGGGAAGCTGAGGTGGGTGGATCACCTGATGTCAGGAGTTCGAGACCACCCTGGTCAACATGGTGAAACCCCATCTCTGCTAAAACTACAAAAATTAGCTGGGTGCGATGTCACATTCCTGTAATCCCAGCTACTTGGGAGGCTGAGGCAGGAGAAATGCTTGAACTGAAGAGGCAAAGGTTGCAGTAAGCCAAGATTGTGTCATTGCACTCCAGCCTGGGTAACAAGAGTGAAAGTGCATCTCAAAAAATAATAATAATAAAGATTATTTTGTAGACTTCTATAAAAATAATATGAAAACAGTACCAATTTACTCTAGGAAGCTTAAAGCTTAAATAAACCAATTTCCATAAAAGATCTAGAAAAAATCCTGAAGGAACTACCCCAAAACATCATCAGACCTCTTTTTTTTTTTTTTGAGACAAGGTCTCACTCTGTCACCCAGGCTGAAGTGCAGTGGTTTAATCATGGCTCACTGCAGCCTCCACTTCCCAGGCTCAAGCTGTCCTCCTACCTCAGCCTCCCAAGTAGGTGGACTACTAGTGTGTGGCACCACACTTGGCTAATTTTTGTATTTTTTATAGAGACGGGGATTCACCATTCCATTTTGCCCATGCTTGTCTTGAACATGAGGCTCAAGCAATCCACCTGTTTTGACCTCCCAAAGTGCTGGGATTAGAGATGTGAGCCACCACACCTGGTTCAAACTTTCAAAGACCAGATATTCTCCATTCTTTATTAATTGCTTTACAGAACTGAAAATAAAGGAATGTGTTTTAAGTCTTTCTTCAAAGTAAGTACTGCATTGACACCTGAGTCTGAAAAGGCAAGTATAAAAATGAAATTACAGAACAATATCACTTATAATCTTATAAATATTGAAGTAAAAGTGATGAACAAATTATTCATAAACCAAACCAATAATACAATAAGAAATCAATGCACCATTACCAAATGGTGTTTTTTCCCCAGGAATGCAAGGTTGGTTCAACATGAGGAAAGCTATTAATATGACATATTAATAGATCTAGGGAAAAAAATCATGATTATCTCTGTAAATATTGAAAAGCCTTTGAAAAAATTCAGTATAGATTTCTGATACATCACTGAAGAAAATAGGAATAAATAGAGGCTTTTTTAACCTGATAAGATATTTGAATCCCAAAGTCAGGATGCTTGTTGAAGGTAAAATGCTAGAGGCATTTCCACTAAAAGACCAGGATCAAGGCAAGGATATTCATTATGTCTACTACTATCCCACAATTGTACTGGAGGTATTAGCAATTAGATAAAAGAAATCCTGGCATGGATATTAGAAAAGAAGAACCAGAACTATCTCAGTTTTCACATAATGTGGTAGTATACTGGGACAACCTAGAGAATCAATGATAAAAGTAAATTAAACAATAAAAGAAATCATTATGCTAAGAAAGACAAGTTATCATACTGAACTTATTAGCTTTCTTATACATAAATAAGAACCAGTGTGAGGATGGGATAGCAACAAAGAAAATCAGATATTTAGGAATAAACCAAGAAAGATGCGGGCAAAGCCTTGATAAGAAATATTTTTAAGCTCTTCTGAAAGACGTGAAAGTAGTCTTGAACAAATAGACATCCCTTGATCTTGGACGGGTGGATTTAACATCATAAAAAAGACAGTTTGTCCCAAGTTTAATTTATGAATTTAACACAATCCCAGTGAAGATACCAGTAAGTTTTCTTATGGAGCTAGACAACTGATACTTAAGTTCACATGAAAAAACAAATATGCAGTAACCACAATAACCCTGAAAATTAAGAACTCCTGGGAGGAATGGCTCTACAAAATATTAAAATGAACTCTAAAACCTCTATAATTAAAACAGTGTGGTGAAATTGATGCATGAATATTCAAAATAGCAGTAGAATTGAATAGAAAGTCTTGAAACATACCCAAGAACATACGGAAATTTAGTATATGACAAAGGTGGTGTCTGAAGTCACCAGAGCAGAGATTACCTTTTCAATACATGATGCCAGGATGACCAGGCAGCCTTTGGAAGAAGATAAAATTAATGCATTCCTTCCAGTATATACAAGAATAAATTCCAAATGGATTGAGATCTAAATATAAAAGGTGAAATCATAAAAGTACCAGAAGTGGCTGGGTGCAGTGGCTCATGCCTGTAATCCTAGCACTTTGGGAGGCCAAGGCAGGAGGATAGCTTGGAGCCCAGGAGTTCAAGACTAGCCTGGGCAACATGGCAAAATGCCATCTCTACTAAAAATATAAAAACTCAGGTGGAGGATCACCTGAGCCTGGGGAGTTTGAGGCTGCAGTGAGCCATGATCATGCTACTGCACTCCAGCCTGGTTGACAGAATGACACCCCATCTCAGGAAAAAAAAAGCACTAGAAGAAAACATGAGTGAGTTTTTATATAACATGGGTGTAAGAAAAGGTTTTCTAACAATGACTCAAAATCCAGATGTAGTTGAAGAAAAGACTGGCAAGTTTGATTACAAAAACTAAACACTTTTTTTTTTTGACACGGAGTTTTGCTCTTGTTACCCAGGCTGGAGTGCAATGGCGCGATCTCGGCTCACCGCAACCTCCGCCTCCTGGGTTCAGGCAATTCTCCTGCCTCAGCCTCCCGAGTAGCTGGGATTACAGGCACGCGCCACCATGCCCAGCTAATTTTTTGTATTTTTAGTAGAGACGGGGTTTCACCATGTTGACCAAGATGGTCCCGATCTCTTGACCTCGTGATCCACTCACCTCGGCCTCCCAAAGTGCTGGGATTACAGGCTTGAGCCACGGCGCCTGGCCAAAAACTAAACACTTTTGATGTGGCAAAAAAGAAAAGAAAAAGTCCACCATAAGCACAGTCAAAATGCAAATGACTTTGTAGGAGAAAGTATTTGCAACATCTGTCAGAAGGGCTGATATCCCCGATATGTAAAGAACTGTTAACGTTGAGGAAGGGATACCTGATAGAAAAAATGGGCACAAGACATGAAAGATAATTCACATCAAGGATATTCAAGTGGCCTTTAAGCAAATGAAAAGTTGTTCAGCTTCACTCATAATTAGAGAAATGGAAATGGCTTCGGGCTGTCATTTTTAATCTGTCAGATTGGCAAACGGGAGAAAGCTGGGCCGTGAGGAGATAAGCAATCCCACAGGTTGCTGGAGGACCACAAGTGGCTTCAACCCTTTTGAAGGGAAGCGTGGCAGTTGTGTTTGTCTGCTTTGCATTGCTGTAAAGGAATACCTAAGGCTGGCTAATTTATAAAGAAAAGAGGTGTGATTTGGCTCACAGTCTGGAGGCTGTACAGGAAGCATGGTGTCAGCATCTGCTTCTGGTAAGACGTTTTAATCATGGCAGAAGGGAAGGGGAGCTGGCGTGTTCCATAGCGAGAGGGGGAGCAAGAGAAAGAGGAGGAGGTGCCATGTACCTTTTAACAACCAGCTCTCTCGTGAATTCATTGCCGAAGGGAGGGGCCAAGCCCTTTCTGAGGGATCCGTCCCAGTGACCCAAACAACTCCCCCCAACTGCAGCTTGGGGACCACATTTAAACCTGAGATTCGGAGGGGACAGATATTCAAACCATATCAGCAATATCTATCATAACTGCCTGTACATGGACATTTTGACCCAGAAATCCCACTTCTGGGAATTCACTCTTGAAGACAGACCTCAAAAGTATGAAAATACCCACACAGAAGGTTGTCCACTACAGTATTACTTGCAATTCCAAAATACTGGGAACAGCCTGAATGTCCAAACACAGTGGGGTGGTTGAATAACTGTTGCATCATACACAGTACCTGGCACCGTGGAGTACTGTGCAACTGTGAAAAAGAAAGAGGAAGGTTTCTACGAACTGGCATGGGTTGTATCCCAAGACATACTGGTACGTGACAAAGGCGAAGTGCGAAAGGGCATCTGTGGGTGGAGCAGGGAGTGAAGGCAGGTGAGCATGACAGTTCTTGGTGTATGCCGGTGAGAGTTGCACACTCTCTGCTTTCTTAAAACTCATCAGACTGTACACCTATAGTGAGTAGATTTATGATATGAAAATTATGCCTAAACAACGATGTTAAAAGGACATCTTTATTAAACAAACAACAAACAACGTGGGCGGAACTGGAGTCCATCGTGTTAAGTGAAATAAACCAGGCACAGAAAGACAAACTCTTCTTGTTCTTGTTTATGCCTGGGAACTCAAAACAGTTGAATGCTTAGAGATAGAAGAAGGATGGTGACCAGAAGCTGGGAAGGGTAGTGGGAGCACTGGGGATAGTTAATGGGTACAAAAAAATAGAAAGAATGAATGAGACCTAGTATTTGCTAACACAGTAGGGTGTCTATAGGCTGTAATTATTTAATCGCAATTTAAAAGTAACTAAAAGAGTATAATTGGATTGTTTGTAACACCAGGGATAAATGCTTCAGGTGAGGGACACTCCATTTATCCTGTGGTGATTATTATGCATTGCATGCCCGTATCAGAATAGCTTGTGTACCCATGTATATATACCTACTATGTGCCCACAAAAATTAAAAATGAAAAAAATTAAAATAAGAAAATATACACATATCTGTGTTGTTGAGTAAGAAAGAAATATAGGAAAGGAGGGTTAGAATCTAATGAGACTGATTACTGATGGGGTTGTTGGGAGCAGGGTTGAAGGGTGGGAGGATGGGAAGGAGACAGGAGTCGGCGAGATTTCTCTGAGTGTACCTGTTGTGTGCTTTTGACATTAATCATCTTGTCAGTATTTCAAACTACAAAACAAAAAGCATCAAGGGCTGGAGATGAAGCCTAATGTAGAATAAAAGCAGAAACAAATGAAAGCAGCTGTATTTCAAATGGATACAGAGCCATGTTGAAAGTTGCGGGAGCTCCCCAAGCAACTTGTGGGCTTTGTATTTTGACCGTATACCACCAGGCTAATAAGAGAAAACAGCTGTAAAAAACATACATATGACTACACTAGTAGGGCTTGTTTTTTAAAGTGATGTGGATTAGCAGTTCTGAAATGATTTATATTCAAGATTGAAGAAAGATGTAAATATATTGTGAGTAATGGGAGCCATGTTTCTCCTAAATCAGTGAAGGGAGTTACACATCTGGGAAGGTAGAAGGTAGAACTGGTCCTGTGGTGCTGGGCTGGAGTTTGAGATATCAGGATGAACGCATGCATACACCGAGAGTTCTAGAAATAAGTGCATGTATGAATGTAGCTGTCTGCTGAGACAGCCTGGAAGGAGTGTCACAGTAGTAAAGCTGGCAGGGCAATACGGTTAATTCTAGGGTTAGGGCAGAGACAGTACCGATGAGCCTGGAAAAATTTGGACCAGAAAATAAGGAAGAGCTCACACACCCATGGAGATGTGGCAAAAGGCACAGAGCTGCCGGGCGCGGTGGCTCACGCTTGTAATCCCAGCACTTTGGGAGGCTGAGGCAGGTGGATCACCTGAGGTCAGGAGTTCAAGACCAGCCTGACCAACAGGTGAAACCCCGACTCTACTAATAATACAAAAAAATTAGCTGGGCATGGTGGTGGGCACCTATAATCCCAGCTACTCAGGAGGCTGAGGCAGGAGAATCGCTTGAACCCAGGAGGCGGAGGTTGCAGTGAGCCGAGATCATGCCATTGAACTCCAGCCTGGGATACAAGAGCAAAACTCTGTCTCAAAAAAAAAAAAAAAAGATACAGAGCTAGGCACCTGCTTGTCAGATCTGTAATAACTGAGCATCAACATGAACATAAATAAGTGGAAAAGAAGGAAGAGTGTTTCTTATAGTAGATTGACAATGCAGAAGGAATTTACGTAGTCCCAACACATCGCCCCAAAATTCTTACTAATTTCAAAGGGGGAATTACAATTTTATGATGAAGAAATACAGCAGATTCTACCTGAATCAAGTGATCAAAAGACGCCATGAATACCCGGACAAATGGACAGCTGTGGCTCTGGCTGGAAGCACTGAGGCCCTGCCATCGTTTCTGTGATATTCCTGCCCAAAATGTACAACCTGAATCTAATTATGAGGAAACATCAGACAAACCCAAACTGAGTGATGTCTATAAAATAATTGGCCTTTACTCTAAGAAAAATGTCAAGGTCATGAAAGAGCAATTCCAGATTAAAGAAAACTAAAGAGACACAAAAACTGGATGTTTGTGTAATGCTGGACCCGATCCCGAACCAGGCGAGTTTGTGTTCTTTTCTTTGGCTCTCAAGGGCATGATAGGACACTCGGTGAAATCTGAAGGACTGTGGATTAGATAATATGTTTGTGTCAGTGTGAATGTTCTGATTTTTAAGAAACACACAGTGAAGACCTAAAGGGGCTCTGTGGCTTTGTCTCCCTCTGAAACAGTTCAGGAAACAATATGTATGTGGGGATATATATGTGTGCATGTCTGTAGGGTGCGGGGAGAGGGGGAGAGAGAGGGAGAGGGAGAGAGAGAAAGAGCGAGAGAGAGAGAGAGGAGAGGAGAGAGAGACTGAAGGGTAAAGAAAGCAAATGCGATATCAACATTTGGGGAATCTGGGTGAAGGATATACAAAAATTACTTGTACTATTTTTTTGTTTTTTTGAGATGGAGTCCCACACTGTTGCCCAGGCTGGAGTGCAGTGGTGCTATCTTGACTCACTGCAGTCTCCACCTCCTGAGGTCAAGCAGTTCTCCTGTCTCAGCCTCCTGAGTTGCTGGGACTACAGGGGTGTGCCACCATGCCCAGCTAATTTTTTTGTATTTCTAGTAGAGACAGGGTTTCACCATGTTGGTCAGGATGGTCTCGATCTCCTGACCTCATGATCCACCTGCCTCGGCCTCCCAAAGTGCTGGGATTACAGGCGTGAGCCACCGCACCTGGCCTACTTGTATTATTTTTGCCAATTTTCTGTGTCTTGAAGTGTTTCAGAATAAAAATCTATTAAAAAGTGAGATAGTATAATATCCTTCTTAGTAGTGTTAAGGATTAAATGGGATAATACCCAGCTAGTACTGGGGACCTGGACGTAGGAATCATGAAAGAAACAATAACTTTGATGATCAGGAGTGATGATGGCTTGATGCTGGCTCTGAGTTGACCTGTTAGAGATGTCCCTTTCTTACTGGGGGATGATAGATGGCAGCCTCCTTCATGGCAGGAGCCCTGAGCTGAGAATTTGGTGGGTTCCCATCAGCCCTGGCACCCACTGCTATGTGACTGCAAGTTGGCAGTCATTCAAGTTTCATTTTTTTGGAGGGGTACCTTCTTCTTAGGCCTACTTTTGAATGAGTTTTCTTCATTCATTATTTAATGTATTCACTCATTAACATCATTTATCGAAAACTATGTGCCAGGCACTATTCTTTGCAATAAGCCAAGCTCCACAGGGAATGAATGCTGTAGTTTAGGGGAGAGAAATATGTACCACGGTAACAATATAGAGAAACATGCACAGCCAGGTACATATTTCCTGGTGAGGTGCAGTTCAGGAGTCTTCCTGGCAGGTGGTGGGGTGGAATGCAGGAGTGTTCTGGCAGGTAATATTCAGTCTTCCTAGTAAGGGGTGATTCAGAGTCTCCCTGGGAAGTCAGTGCTCACATGGTCTGGGAGAAGGGCTGGAGGTGCTCACCTGTGATGGGAGGAATATAGGATGGACAGTGAGGCTGTGCTGGTCACTGTTCTGAGAGTATTAGAGTGGCTGGGACACAGGGCAGGGTGGGTGCTGGGGCATTTGAACCACGATTGAAAATGACTGCAGGTTTGTAGAGAGGAATATGGGCTCAGGAAGCAGTCCCAAACCCAAGAATCCTGACCAGTGCCAGCCTGCAGAGTTTTAACTGGTTTACGGCAAAATATGAGAAATGAAGACGGTGGTGTCTGATGCTCATTGGGAAGGACTGCCAACTGCTCTTTCTCGGGAAGAACTACTTTTATGCCTGAGCTCATTTTTTTTAACATAAAATACACATTCTTTTATGAAATTATATTGAAAGCAGATGGCAATTTTTTTAACGTCCTTACTTAGCAAAATAAAAAGTTGTCAGTCCTATATTTGTCTCCCCATTAAATTTTTAAATACTGGATTATAAAATCTAAACAGCTGGGAACTTAAGCATTCTAGACTTCCTGAATGAAGTTTCATGGTAATTTCTGGTTTAAAAAATGTATTTAAAAAACCGTATATAATATTTTTAACATACATGAAATTATAGAGAATAAGAGGTACATTGGTTCACCTACGCTCCGGATTTCAGAAAAGTGGATACTCCCTGGTCCTAGCCTTCGTTATTTTTGCATTTCCATTTTCACTGATGATTTGTTTACCCAGCCTTTCCCCCTCCAGCCCATTAGAGTGGAACCTGGATTGAGGCCAGGACTGTGTTTGCATGCAATTATTTTGATGGAGCTTTTTGGGAGCTCCTTCTTGGAGACAGCTCTTTTGATGCAGGAATATTGGGATGGACTCTGTATTAGTCCATTCTCACACTACTGTAGAGAAATACCAAGACTGGGTAATTTATAAAGGAAAGAAGTTTAATTGACTCACAGTTCTCCATGGCTGGGGAGGCCTCAGGAAACTTACAGTTATGGTGGAAGGTGAAGGGAAAGCAGGCACCTTCTTCACAAGGTGGCAGGAGAGAGAAGAGGGCAAGAGAGGAGCTACCAAACGCTTATAAAACCATCAGTTTTGTGAGAACTCACTCCCTAGCCTGAGAACAGCATGCGGGCAGCCAACCCCGTGATCCAGTCACCTCTCACCAGTCTCTCCCTCAACAATTCAAGATGAGATTTGGGTGGGGACACAAAGCCTAACCATATCAGGGCCCAACAAACCATTACACTTTTTTTTTTTTTGAGACGGAGTTTCACTCTTGCTACCCAGGCTGGAGTGCAATGGCGCCATCTCGGCTCACCGCAACCTCCACCTCCCGGGTTCAGGCAATTCTCCTGCGTCAGCCTCCCGAGTAGCTGAGATTACAGGCGCGCGCCACCGTGCCCAGCTAATTTTTTTGTAGTAGAGACGGGGTTTCACCATGTTGACCGGGATGGTCTCGATCTCTGGACCTCGTGATCCACCTGCCTCGGCCTCCCAAAGTGCTGGGATTACAGGCTTGAGCCACCACGCCGGGCCCTACCATTACACTTTTAAAAGGAAATTGTGGTGATATGTACCTGACATAGCATTTACCACTTTAACCATTTTCCAGTGTGCCGTTCAGTGACATTAAGTATGTTCACATTGTTGTTTGACTGTAACTACTATCCATCTGCAGAACTCTTTTGACTTTTCAAGCTGAAACTCTGTCCCACTAAGCAGTAACTCCTTCCCTCTCCCACAACCCTGGTAACCACTGTTACACCTTCTGTCTCTATGAATTTGACTACTCCAGGGACCTCAGACAAGTGCAGTCATGCAGTATTTGTCCTTTGTGTCAGACTCATTTCACTTAGCATTTCGTCTTCAGGGTTAATCCATGTTGTAGCAGGTATCAATATATCCTTCCTTTTTAAGGCTGAAGAATATTCCACTGTATTCCCTATTTTGTGTAGCTACTCATCTGTCAATGGAAATCTGAGTTGTTCTCTACCTTTGGCTATTGTGAACAATCCTGCAATGAACATAGGTGTACAAATATTTATTCAGTTCCCTGACTTAATTTCTTTGGGGTGTATATTCCAACACTGGGCCATGTGGTAACTTTATGTTTAATTTTTGGAGGAACCATTATACCATTTTCCGTAGCAGCAGCACCGTCTTACATTCCCACCAGCAATGCACAAGGTCGCAGTTTTTCCACATCCTCACCAACACTTGTCTTTTGTTTTTTAATGACAGCCACACTAGTAAGTGTAAAGTGGCATCAAACTGTTACACTTTAAGCTTCACATTTTTATGAACAGGTAATATACAAAGCTGCCGTCTGTTCTCTATTCGGAATCCTATCCTCTCTTTGACTTCACGTTCTCCTTCAGCCTCACTTAATTATTGTTGCCCGCTCACAAAGTTGTACACAAATTACTTTCTGTGTAGTTTTTAACAGGAGAACACTGGAGAAAGCCTGAATGCCCATCAGTAAAAGCAAGGTTAAATAATGTGTGCCACACAGAGATTGGGAAATACTATGCAGCAATGAACAAGAACGAGTTACACCTGTAATGCTGGCACTGTAATGCTGGCACATGACATATTGCTAAGTGAAAAAATGAAGCCATACAAGAGCACATTAAAAACTACACATGTGAATATCCAGAAACAACAATGAACTCAACCAAATTAGCAAGAAAAACAATCCCATCCGAAAGTGGGCTAAGGACATGAGTAGATAGTTCTCAAAATGATGTATAGAAATGGCCAGCAAGCCTATGAAAAAATGCTCAGCATCACTAATGATCAGGGAAATGCAAATCAAAGCCACACTGTGATACCAGCCTACTCCTCCAAGAATGGCCATTAAAAACAAAGATGTTGGCGTGGATGCAGTGAAAAGGGAAGATGCCCACCCTGCTGGTGGGAATGTAAACTAGTGCACCCACTGTGGAAGGCAGTGTGGCGATTCCTCAGAGAACTAAAAGTAGGACTACCATTTGACTCAGCACTCCCACTACTGAGTGTCTACCCAGAGGAAAAGAAGTCATTGTACGAAAACTTGCACACTCATGTTTGTGGCAGCAGAATTCGCAAATGGAAAAAGGTGGAACCAACCCAAATGCCCGTCAGCCAATGAGCAGATAAAGAAACTGTGGTGTGTGCATATATTTTATATATATATATATATATATATATATATATATATACACACACACACACACACACATATATATGCATACACACGTATGTGTATATATATCTCCACTCATTGATATTATCTATCTGTCTATCTATATATCTTTATATATATGTTGGATCACTACTCAGCCATAAAAAGGAATGAATTAATGGCATTTGCAGTCACCTGGAGGGGATTGGAGACTATTATTCTAAGTGAAGTAACTCAGGAGTGGAAAACCAAGCATCCTATGTTCTCACTGATGGGTGGAAGCTGAGCTATGAGGATGCAAAGGCATAGGAATGACACAGTGGACTTTGGGGACTCGGGGGAAGGGGTGAGAAGGGGGTGAGGGATAAAAGAATGCAAGTTGGGTTCAGTGTATACTACTTGGAAGATGGGTGCACCAAAATCTCACCTCCAAAGAATTTATGTAACCAAATACCACCTGTTCCCCCAAAACCTATGGAAATAAAAAATTAAAAACAAGCCATAAAAGAGCACATTAAAAATTACACATGTGAATAGATCTATGTCTACATATATATCTGTATGTGTAATACATGTGTGTATGTATTACTTGTAACATATACAATGATGCACTGTATGTAATGATTATATGTGTACAAAATAATCATAACAATGTACATATAACTTTTCAAACACAGAAAGCTCTGGAAAAACAGGCAGAGGTGGTTGACTGTGATTACTTCTGAAAAAGAGGCTGAGATGAGTAGGGGAGGGGAATTTCAGTTTTTACTTGTGCTTCCAAATGTTTGAATGCTGTTTCTTTTTTTAACAAGAAGTACATTATCTTTGTATTTCAAAAATAAAAGACAAATATAGTAAGCCATAAAACACAGTCATGGGGCCATACGTGTTTTAGGGCATGTAGTGGTAATGCATTTTTCTAATGTTTAGTGGGAGGCAGACTCCATTCCAAGCACTTGAAATAACCTATTTATCGCAGAAAACTACACTATAAAGGAGGTTATCCATGTTTTACACATAAGGAGATAAGCTCAGAGGGGTGAAGCTACCCACCTGGAATCACACAGCTAGTGAGTGTGTATGTTTAGTTCTCTAATGGTGAGACTTCTTCTTTTTTCCAGACGGGGACACTGGTAATTTTTTAGAACATGGATTTTAACTCCTGTTTTACTTTTTTTTTCATACTGAGATAGTGCAGGCTGTGTTTGTAAGATTCAAGGACCATTAGGGTCTGGCATTTTGTTAGTTTATTTGGCTTTATTTGAACACAGCTCTGATTATAAGAGCCCTTGGGCATGGGAAGAGTGCCAGGAGTTTGTCATCAGTCTCTATCAGAAATAAATGATATCGTGTTTCTATTTTAATAAAGAGAACTACTGGGCAGGACACCCCATAGCTTTGTTCTGAATCCTCGATGTGAATGGAGACTTCATAGATTGTCCTAAAGTTGCTGTTGAATTCTCTAATTATGGATATAGGCCTTCTGTTGATTTGCTCTGCACATCACCATGCGTAAAGAGCTCCTAGCAGCCTAAGTGGTGGCTATGGCATGCCACCTTGCACCGTGTTATCAATAGTGTTGCATTTTTGAGAAGCGTTGATCAGTTACTTTACAAATCATCCTTTTCTTTGAATTAGCTCTCTTGGGTGGCACCATCTTTTTTACACCTAAATGAACAGATTTCACAACAAAGATTTCTAAGTGCGTCATTTTGTTAAACTCTTAAAACTGTTAAATTAATAAAATCAGCTTAACAGAATCTTGATTAGTTCAAAATTGCTTTAAATTTGGTCATTAAGTTTCAGGGAACATGTAATTTTCTCCACATCTGGTACAGCTGCAAGGCGTGAGGGAGGAGGACACAGCACTGTAACAAATGCAGAGGAAGGGGAGGAAACGCTTTGTCATTGACGGTTTCTGCACTGCTAGTTTGCAGCCCCCAGAAATAAGCTTCCTGGAGAGACATTAGGCCCTGCATTATTTCTCCAAGAACATCCCCTTCCTGCAGCGAGAAGGCCAATGCAGAACAGCAGGGCATCCAGGGATCTGGGCTCACTTTCTGAGAACCCTGAGAACTCACTGTGTCACTAGACACATGTTCCTCTCTGTGTGCCTCAACATCCCATCTGGGAAATGGGCTGGCGTTCTGCATATCCCCTTCCGTTAGCTTGTTGGGGGATGGGGCTGGTGGGGGAATAGTGGCGTCTTTTGCTAGGAGCTTTTGGACACATCCGAGATGCATTATTTGGATAATCACATGTCAAGATGCATTTGTCTGTCTTCTCTGCTGCCATGCTGTTGGCTCTTTGGCTCTTCTAGTTGGGACTCCAGGATCAGGTCCTTGAGACTCTGACTCTGATGTCGCCTGCGTGGTAGCAGCCTGCCTCTTCCTCTGCATCTTTGTCTACGTTGGGGCCAAGGTTTGACAAGCTCCTCAGCTGACTTGGTGCTCTGTGGCATCCGACCGGGCTGAGGGCCATGGTGCTTGGGATAGCACCACTTGATTCATCACTGGCAGCTGCAGAGGGGCAGGGGAGAGGGAACAGGTCGGTGTTTTACTGGCAATCCCAATGTGAGAAGGAACTGAGGCCGGTTAGCCCAGTGGTGGAAATTCTGTCATTGTGGAAAGGAGGGCCTGGGATGTCAAATCTGGGAATTTTTGAGTTAGATCTAGAATTTGAGTCTGGAGGCAACTTGGATGGAACTCTCTGTGCTTGCGGCCACTGCTAGCAGTAGAGCCGAGTGCCACCTGCAGGAGCAGTGATGATGGGGGTTTGGCCCAGCCCCTGAATGTGTGCTGCCTGCCAGTGTGTGCTGGGCATCACAGTCCCCTCACAACCCTGCACGGTAAGATGTGTGACTCCCATTTTACAGATGAAGGAGCGTGCCTAGCGGGATTATGTAAGTTACACTGTGAGCCAATGACAGGGTTAGGATATGAACCCAGGAGTGAGGAGTGACTGCAGAGTCACCAGAGGGAACAGGAAAAAGGAGAACTGGAGGAGATGATCTGTCTCAGGCAAGCTTTAGGCTGAAGTTCTAAGTCATGCTGGAAAGGTCTCTGCAGAGTCACTCCTTAGCTTCATTATGCAGAGAGCTTGTGGTCAGGCAGCACTGGGCGGGGGCTCATCCTAGGCCTCTGACCCCACAGGCATCGAAACTTAGAGGAGCCAGTGTCTTCTGCTGGTCCTTTAAAAATAGTCATTTGGGCCTGGCATGGCAGCTCATGCCTGTAATCCCAGCACTTTGGGAGGAGGAGGCAGGAGGATCACCTGAGGTCAGGAGTTCAAGACCAGCCTGGCCAACATGGCGAAACCCCATCCCTACTAAAAAATACAAAAACTAGTTGGGTGTGGTGGCGGGTGCCTGTGAGTTCAGCTACTTGGGAGGCTGAGGCAGGGAAAATTGCTTGAACTGGGACGTGGAGGCTGTAGTGAGCTAAGATTGCATCACTGTACTCCAGCCTGGGCGGCACAGTAAGACTCTGTCTCAAAAAAAATTAAAAAGTCATTTGCTTACTAGTGTCAGTTTCAAGTCCCAAGTCTCCCGTGAAAGCCAAATGCCTTCTGATATTGATGGTACTTCAACAGGCGACGGCAGCCCAATTGTATCGGATGTTTCTGATGACTGAACAGCTAAAGTTCAGTAGCACTTATCATTCATCAGAAACATGAGGGAAGGGGAGGGGATAGTGGAAGAAGGAACATTGACAAGAACGTGAAGGACACAGGGAGACGGAGTACTCCCCCTTGTGTGTGCCCACCCACAGAAGGAGGTGGAAGCTTGGGCCACACACAGAGGGTCTGGTCCCAAATGTGGAGAGCCCAGGCAATGGCTTTTCCGAGTGTGATCCCACCTGATAGAATGCGAACACTCTGGATGTCTGGAATTCTGTAAGAACCCGATGGAAAGAGAATATGAGGTTTGGGAGATTCTCCTCCCTGGGCATCCCTTTAGATGTTCAGGTGGATTTTACAGAAGAGGCTGAGGGCCCAAAGCTGTGGCTAGCTGTCGGGTTTCCATTAATGTCTCCCACCACCTCCAAGGCCTAAATGACAAGGCTCTTGATGACAGCAATGGAACAATCTGTAACCTATATTTTATTCATTATGTTTCATGCCTTGAGCATCTGATATGTAGACAGATACACATGAACGGAGGCATTTTACACAGATACACATGTAGGGGTGTGACCTAAATTTAAAGGATGCATATTAAAAGGAGAATTGTAGCTAATCATCTGAGGTATTTTCAGCCCGTGAAATGTGGCCTTTAGAAGCCTGACATAAAACAAAAAACAGTTTTACTAAAGTCCTTCCCTTTGCAGTTCGTACTATCTTCCTATCTGGCCAAAATATAGATACTTTTTCGTTATGTTGGTTTTAAAAACAGCTTTGTCTTCCAAAGGCAGGGCAAAGTTTTCTAGTTACTGTTTTTTTAATACTTCCTGGTATTCTTAGAGTCCACAGCTTTGAATGCAGCTGGAAAAGATCTATATGGAGGATATATTTAGACAGGTTTCGAATACAATAAACTATATTTAAATATTTGTACGTGGAATTATTTTTTGTATGGTGCTGTTCTTTAAATCACTGAATGAGGTCCCATCATTTCTCCAAAGGATATATGAGCACTGTCTTTTGGAATATAGATCGTTTTTGCCTTTGAAAGATATCTCACTTAAAAATGATTTCTACAGATGATCTTTTACATACATTTGTTATTGTGGTGAGCAGTATATCCTGCTGTTTTACAGCAGTACTTAGAGGATTTCTCCTGAAAATAGCCCTTTATTTGTGGAAAGCTGAAAGGGAGAGGGCAAGGAAGAGGACTTGCGATATTTCTTCTGCCTAGAGCTGAGTAAGGAGGGGAGAGGGCTGTGCAGCCCCCCGTCTGACCCTCCTTCCCTGTGCTCCAGAAGCAGCTTGAGGCTAAGAGAAATATTTGGCTCTTCTCTTCTGCTAAGAGGCTTAGAATCCTGTGCTTCTTATTTTCCACTTACGCCTGCAAGGCCCTCCTCCCTCCCTCCTTCTCCTTTGTCAATTTGAAGAGCTCTTTCTATTCCTAGCAGTTATCTAGATAATAATCATTTGTTTTTGAGATTGATTCCTCTAAAGAGTACATGGAGCATCTCACCGGCTAAATCGTGGTAAATTGTCAAACTTTTCGGAGCAGGAAGATGCCTGCCAGCTTGGTTGAAGGTTTCTGGTTTTATGGTGAAAACAGCCAAACACACAAATAAGCACACACACATAAACCACCGACTGGTCCAGCCCAGCAGCAGGCGAGGTTTGCGGTTTCCCAGCACGTACAAAAGAAGGGCTGGCAGCTTGATGGACATTTGTGCCATCCACCTTGCAGGCAGATGGCAGCTTCCGCTTCCTCACACCTGTGGATGTCTGGGGCGACCAAGTCACGTACCCTGGCCCGTGAAATGCAAGTGGGTGCGACCTCATGGTACAGATAGTTGGAGTCTGAGTGTTGTTATCCACATTCTCTGCTTGCCCTGGCTATTTGGAAGCACATGCAGAGCCCAGCTTTCCTGGGATTGGCAGCCAAGTGGCGTGAGGGGCGGCAGGCCCCCCAGCTGCCCGTAGTGATCGTGGGGCAGACGCAGGAAGTAGAGCTTTCCTGTTACTGCATCATGGCCTCACCCGTCCTGCCTGATGCAGGTGGATCCCAGCAAGCCACAGTGGTTGGCACTGTGACACTCTTCCCGCCACACATGGTACACTCACCTTCAGCTGGGTGCGCACACTGTTCCTGAGATCACTGGGACCCCATGAGGAGGTTGGCTTGTGAGTGCTTCTATTTGGCCACAAACAGTCATTGGCCACAACAGAAGAATAAAGGGGTCTGATTAAGAGAGGGTGTGGGCTGGGCACAGTGGCTTGAACCTATAATCCTAGCACTTTGGGAGGCCAAGGTGGGCAGATCACCTGAGGTCAGGAGTTCAAGACCAGCCTGGCCAGCAAGGGGAAACCCCATCTGTACTGAAAATACAAAAATTATCCAGATGTGGTGGCAAATGACTGTAGTCCCAGCTTTTGGGAGGCTGAGGCAGGAGAACTGCTTGAACCAGGAGGTGGGAGTTGCAGTGAGCAGATGTTGCGCCACTGCACTCCAGACTGGGCAACAGAGAGAGACCCCATCTCAAAAAAAAAAGAGTTTGTGATACAGTTTGGGTTTGTGTCCCCACCAAAACTCATATTGAATGGGAGGAGGGGCCTGCGGGAGGTGATTGGATCGTGGGGGCAGATTTCCCCCTTGCTGTTCTCGTGAGAGTGAGTGAATTCTCGGGAGAACTCGCGGTTTAAAAGCGTGTGGCCCTTCCCCCTTAGCTCTGTCTCTCCTGCCGCACCGTGCTAAGACGCCCTTGCTTCCCCTTTGCCTTCTGCCATGACTGTAAGTTTCTTGAGGCCTCCCAGTCAGTAAAGCCTGCAGAACCGTGAGTTAACAAAACCTTTTTTCTTCTTAAACTACCCAGTCTCAGGTAGTTCTTTATGGCAGTGTGAGAACAGACTGATACGGTGTGTGTGAAGAAAACATACATTCTTAGAGATCTGTTTGCCTGCTCCCACGGAGCCCCGGACTGGTGATGGGACAGGCCAGTTAGCAGGAGAGAGAGTGTGGTGGAGCTAGGCGTGGCTGGAGGAAATCACTGTGAACGGGCTTCAGTGCGCTAACAGATTTTTGGGGTGATTTATTATGAAAACAGTTTAAAGCATTTACTAGCCGTAAGAACTAATTTCCAATAAATCAGGCAGGATTCCCTTGGGAGCCAGAAATAAATGAGGGCAAAAGAAATTGCTAAGAGTTGTTGAGCAATAAAGAGATGGATTCTAGATATCTTAAAATGATATTTAAATGGACAAAGTTGATTTAGCTGTCTTTTCTCATGTCTGGGAGTAAGATTGAAGTCCACAGCCTGTCGTTATAACCAGGAATTATTCACCAGGGGACTTGCAGCATTACGTGTGCCTTTTGCTGAATGGCAATTTTAATATTCCAGTTTCAGGACTCAGTTTAATGAAAAGGCATTAATTGCTTGGTTCCTTGCAAAGTCTGTAACAAAAAAGTGTTTCTAGAATGAGTTCAAATTTGGTACACAAGGCAGAATTTTCATGATCTAATGTTAGTCATTTTTTTCTAATTAAAAAAATTTAATGCATACATATTTTATCATCTTCAACTTCTCAAGTACTGTTACATACACCCGGGCCATCTAGCATTGTGCCATGTGCCTTGGAAAATGCAGAGAAATAGAATATCACTGTGTTCCTTGCACTCCAGAAGTGTACATTTCATAGGAAGATGAAGCCGTGACACCCTCTGAGAATGCTAAAGCCACGCGTGTGTGCCGGATGTGAGGATGGAAGGACCAGCGACCAGGAGATGCTGAAATTGCTTCAGGGAGGTGGAGGCAAAACGAGGGGTGCCGAGGCACCAGCTAGACTTGGCCAGAGTGAGGAGACAGCTCATTGTCCCTCTGGGCAAGACCTGTGGCCAGAGCTGGATGCAGGAAGGAGTTCAGGGAGTTTCCAAGGACCAGGAGGTGCCCTGTCAGCTGTCTGCGCGGGTTTGGGAGATGTCTGTTCTGTTAGACGTGGAAGTTTCTCGTGATCAGGAGGCAGCAGCATTTCCTAAGGAGCTGGCAGCTCACAGCTCTCTGTGACCTGCGGGATGACTGTTCTCTTTTCCAGGAAGTTGAATGTGGGATGTTCTTGGGAGAGGTGAGGAGAGAGGGAGGGAAGGACCCTCTAAGTATTGCCTCCCGACCCATTATCCACTCGCTTGTGCATCTCCTCATTTCACTGAAGCCTCCCAACCACTGGGGCATTTTTCCACCCCGTTTCAGAGTTGAGAAGATAAGACTCCACGAGGGTGGAAATCACCCTAGAGCGGTCTTCAAATCCAGGTCATGCCCCTTTTCAGGAAGTTGGAGACATTCCAGTCAACAGCAGGGAAGCCCTATCTTCTCAGTAAGTTCTAGGATGTAGGGGTGACCCAAACTCAGGAGTCCAGCTTCTGCCCTTGCCTTTCTCTTGCATAAAAGGTTGAATTGTGCCTCATTCACATGAGTGAACTTCTCCAGGCCCTGCTCAGCGCACCTAGCAGAGCCAGGATGTCTGTGGGGACCTTACATTTGGGGCATGGAGGCAGGCAGCCTCACCACAGTGTGCAGCTTAGGCACGCCCCGTCCGCTGCCACCACCACCACACCCCG
>CM052659.1:5439903-5470079 GCA_028533165.1 Leontopithecus rosalia
CCTCCCACCACCACCACACCCCGCCCCCACACTGCGGCTGTCACCTCTCACAGGCCCTGGCCCTGACTCTCCTGGAATCAGCAGTGCAAGTGGCACGTGTGGCCTCTGCTTGCAAAGGTGGATACTGACCTGTGTGTGCCCCGATGACTCCCGGGGACCAGGGTTGCTGCGGCACTTCAGAAGGTGTCAGGAGTGGGCTCCTTCCACGTCTCCCCAGTCCTGGGTGCTCCCGTCATCACCCTGAAGAACCCAGTACCTCTTTGGTCTCATTTCCAGAGGGTGGCTCCATCGCGCCTACCCCCTTGACCAGGCTGGCTTCTTTGAGGCTCTGCTAAGAGGCCAGCGGCAGCTTCCACCTCGGGGACTCTCTCCCTGCTGTGGCTCGGCTCGGGCCCATCTCTCCCAATGTCCATAGCTTCCCTCGTTCCTTCAAGTCTTTGCTCAAAGTCTCCTTTCTGGCAGCTCTTCCCTGACGCCTGCCCTCTGGCTTGGAGCAGATGCCCGCCCTTCCCTGCTCCCTTCCTGTAGTGAGGCTGGGGGAGGCCCCTGCAGGGAGGGAGCCCCCCAGGCGCCAGTTCTTTTCCCTATTCCCGACCTTTTTCTTCTCCAAAGCTCTTAGTCCCAGTTGACCTGTTGTGTGCTGGCTTTTCTTTATTGCCTCTCTCCCACCGCCTCCTAGGAGGGCAGAGGTTTTTGTCTTTTCCCCTCACTTCTTTCTGCTGAGTGCCTGGAGGTCTGCAGGCACATGGTAGGTCTGTCTCCATCTTTTCTGAAGGAGGGAACGTTCCTTGTTTGCTCATGCACCCCCTCCCTCCCCCGGCCCCCAACTCCTGCTCAGAGGACAGGGGAGGCCTGGGACTCAGGTTGGAGCCCGCTGCCCCTCCCCTCCACCCTCTGGGCTTCCTGCCTGGAGAGGCCTCCTCCTGCCTGACTGTGGGAGGCAAGCTGTGCTCAGAGGGGCATCAGTTCCAAGCAGAGGGTAGCAGCGAACCAGGCAGAGGCCACTTCTTTTGTTCCTCCGTCCACGGAAGGTGGTGGCGTCAGCCCTGCTTCAGGGAGGGCGCCTGCTGCTCAGCCTCCCTGGGCCTGCCCCTTGCTTCTGCAAGGAGCTGCGGGGACCCTGTACGGTTTCCCACAAACGGGCACCCGAGCCTAGTGGCTGGGAAGTCATCTGTCTCTGGGGTCCTGTGCCTGGTGCACGACCCCCTCCCAGGTCCTTCCCCAGAGCACCAGCCGCCGCCTGGAAGAATTCTTTCCTCCCACCGAGGCAGCCATGGGCACGCCCTGCCCTTGGTCCTCTTCTCTAGGGAACCCAGACTGTGTTTAGGGAGGGTTTCTCAGTGCGGTTGAAATGCGTCCAGGGACGCGTGGGAACTCGCCGCCCATTGCAGTCCTGCAGTTGGTGGAAAGAAGGATGGTGGGGTGAGGGGTGGGGAGTGGGTTTTTTAATTTAAAATGTTATTATGCAATATTCTAGATATACAAAAAGTTAAATAGCAGTAACGTGGATAGAGCCTCATAACCACCACCAGCTTGAGAAATAAAACACAAGTTATTGCGTACCCGGCCCCATCCTCCCCAGAGGTAACCACTGTCACGCATGCTTCTACACCTTTGTTGCATGTGTATATAGATAAGGATAATTTTCGTTCAACTGCCGTAGAACTTCATATAAATGACATTGTACTGCAAGCATGCTTTTTTAATTAAAATTTTTATTTGAAACAATTTCAGAAAGTTGAAAAGTTTTTTAAAACGTGCAAGTACCATTTGTATATCATTCCCCAGATTTCATAGTTCACGTTTCACTATACATACTTAATTATTCTCTCTCTGTGTGTGTATATGTGAAATGGTGCATATATGTAACGTTGTAACGTTCTTTTGAAACATTTGAGAATACATTGAAGATATGAGGCTTCTTACCTCTAAATAGCTCATTGAATATGTCTTAAGACCAAGGACATTCTTGTAACCATCTGTTATGTACAACCACAGTGCAAATATCAAAATCAGGAAATTAACAGCAGTGTGATACTCTTACTATTTTATCCTCATCCCTTATAGAAATGTCAACAATTGCCCTCGTCATGTTCTTTATAGCAAATGAAAAACAAATGGTTTTTTTTTGAGTTGTGACCCCAGATTCAATCTGGGGTCATGGGCTGCATTTTGTTTTAGTTTTAATCTGAAAGAGTTCTGCAGTCTTTCTTTTGATTTCTTGAATCGGATATTTTTGAGAGTATAGGCCTGACATTTTGCAGAATGTCCCTCAGTTCTGGTTTGTCTGATGTTTCTCGTAGTTAGGTTACCCAGTGTTGTCCAAAATGACACGGAAGCCGTGTTATGTCCTTCTCAGTACCTCGTATCAGGAGATTTGCGCATTGCTGGTTGGTGTTAACTCATCGCTTGATTAAGGTGGTTGCCTGCCAGGTTTCTCTACTGGAAAGTGCTGTTTATTTTTTCTAATTAATATGTATCTCATGAGGTGGTACTTGGGGACTATGTGAATATCTTGTTTCTCATCAGGCTTAAAAGTTAACAATTTAAAAAAAAACAACTTTATTGTGATATAATTCACATACTGTACAAGTCACCATTTAGAGTGTACAATTCAATGGTTTTTAGTATATTCACAGAAATGTGCCACCATTGATTTTAAACATTTTCATTACCTCAAAAAGAAATGCCATTTCATGTAGCCATCACTCTGTCCCCAACACCACTCCCCATCGCCAGCCCTCTGCAACCAATGATCCACTTACAGCCTCTGTAGCTTTCTCTGTTCTGGACCTTTGTATGAATGAAATCATATTACGTGGCCTTTGGTAACTGACTTCTTTCATTTAGCATCATTTTTTTTTTTTGAGACAGAGTCTCATTCTGTCACCAGGTGCCAGGCTGGAGTGCAGTGGCAAAATCTCGGCTCACTGAAACCTCCGCTTCCCGGGTTCAAGCAATTCTTCTGCCTCAGCCTCCCAAGTAGCTGGGATTACAGGCACACGCCACTACGCCCAGCTAATTTTTATATTTTTAGTAGAGACGGGGTTTCACCATGTTGGCCAGGATGGTCTCGATCTCTTGACCTCATGATCCGCCCGCCTCGGCCTCCCAAAGTCCTGGGATTACAGGCCTGAGCCACCGCGCCCGGCCTAGCATCATGTTTTTAAGGTTTATCCATGTTATAGCATGTATCAGTCCTTCATTCTTTTTTATGACTGAATAATATTTCATTATATGGATATAACTCATTTGGCTATTGTAAATCATGATGCTGTAAACATTAGTACACACGCTTTTGTGTAGACACATATATTTTTTCATTTCTTTTTTGGGTATCCAAGAAAGTAAAATGAGTAAAATTGCTGGTAACTCTATGTTTAATTACTTGAGGAACTGTTAGACTGAGACTATTTTTCCAAAGTGGCTGCACCAATTTACAGTCTTACCACAAGGTATGAGGGTTCCAGTTTATCTGTCAACACTTGTTATTATCTGACTTTTAGATTCTCATCATCTTACTGGGTATAAAGTGTTGTCTCATTACGGTTTTGATGTGAATCTCCCTGATAGCCAATAATGTCAAGTGTTTTTTTGTGTATATTTGAATATTTTCCATTTGTATTTCTTGCTTAGAGAAATGTCTATTCAGAGCCTTTGCCTATTTTTAAATTGGGTTAACTGTCCTTTTTATTAGTAAGTTGAAAGCATTCTTTACATACCCTAGACATAAGTTCTTTATCAGGTATGTAATTTGCAAATATTTTATCTTGTTCCACAGTTTCTGTTTTTTAATGGTATCCTTTGAAGCACAAAAATTATTTGTTTTAAAGAAGCCCAGCGTATCTATTTTTTATTTTGTTGTTCATGCTTTTGGTGTCATATCTAAAAAGGCTTTGCCAGTCCAAAGCTGTGAATGTTTATACCTGTGTTTTCTCCTAAGAATTTTACAGTTTTGGATCTTTCATCCATCTGCCTTGAGTTTGTTTTTGTATATGGTATGAGGTAAGGGTTCAGTTTCATTCTTTTGCATGTGACGAGCTGTTGTCTCGCTTCATTTGTTGAAAAGACTATTCTTTCCCAGTTGAATGGTTTTGGTGCCATTGTCAAAAGTCAGTTGGTGACAGCTGTATGGGTTTACTTCTAGGTTCTCATTTCTATTCTATTGATCTGTAAGTCTGTTTTTGGGCTAGTACCACATTGTCCTGATTACCATTGCTTTGTAGTAAATTTTGAATTCAGAAAGTGTGAATCCTCCTACTTTGTTCTTTTCTTAGTATTGTTTTGGCTATTCTGTGTCTCTTACAGTTTTATATGAATTTTAGAATGAGCTTGACAATATCTACAAAGAAGTCAGCTGGAATTCTCACAGGGATTGAATTGAATTGAATCTGTAGAGCAGTTTGGAGGGTACTGCCATCTTAACGATGTTCGATGCTCGGTTTTCTGACCCATGACACTGATGTTTTTCCATTTATTTAGCTCTTCTTTAATTTGTTTCAACCATGTGTTGCGGTTTTTGCAGTGTAGGCTGTGGACTTCTCTTTTTACATTATTCCCAGGTAGTCTATTATTTTTTATTAAATTGTTTTCTTAGTTTCACTTTCGGATTATTTATTGCAATTATGTAAAAATACAATTACTTCTATATATTGATCTTGTAACCTGCAACCTTGCTGAACTCATTCATTAGTTTTCATAGTTTTTTTTTTTAGTGGGTCCCCGAGGATTTTCTAAATAAAAGATCATCTCATCTGTGAATATAGTTTTATTTCTTCCTTTACAAACTGGAGGTCTTTTATTTATGTTTCTTGCTTAGTTGCCCTGGCTAGAACTTCCAGTACAATGTTGAATAGGAGTAAAAGTGGACATTCTTGTCTTGTTCCTGCTCTGAGAGAAAACCAGCCAGTTTTTCGTCATTAAGTATATTGTTAGCTGTGGGATTTTTGTAGGTGTCCTGTATTAGGTTGAGGAAGTTTTCTAACTGGGTGTTTTTATCATGAAAGCATGAGGAGTTAGTCAAATTATTTTTTAGTGTCTCTTGAGATGATCATGTGACTTTCGCTTTTCAGTCTGTTGATTGATATGATGTATTACTTAGTTGATTTTCAGATGCTGAACCAACCTTGACTTCCTGGGATAAGTCTCACTTGGTCATCATATGTAATTCTTTTTACATGTTGCTGGATTCAGTTTGCTAGTATTTTGTTGAGGATTTTTGTATCCGCACTCATAAGACGTATTGGTGAATAATTTTCTTATGATGTTTTTGTCTAGTCTTGGTATCAGAGTAATACAGGTTTCATAAAGTGAATTGGAGAATGTTCTCTCATATTTTTTAGAAGAGTTTGCAAAGAACAACATTAGTTATTATTTACATGTTTGGTAGAATTCAGTGGTAAGGTGATCTGGGCATGGGTTTTTCTTTGTGGGTAGTTTTTTTTAATTGCCAATTTAGTCTTTTCATTTGTTATAGGTGTTAATATATTCAGACCATCTATTTTTTCTTGAGTCAGTTTGAATAGTTTGGGGTCTTTCTAGGAGTTTGTTCATCTAAGCTATCTCATTTGTTGGTGTACAGTTGTTCAGAGTATTCCTTTGCAGTCATTTCATTTCTGTAAGGTTGATAATACTGTCCCTGTTCTCATTTTTGCCTTTAGTTATTTGTGTTTTCTCTTTTTTTTCTCAGTCTAAAGGTTTGCTGATTTTGACATTTTCAAAGAATGAGCTTTTTGTTTCATCAATTTTATTTTTCTATTCTCATGTCTTTAATTTCCACTGTAACATGTATTATTTTCTTCCTTCTGCTTACTTTTGGATTAGTTTACGGCTCTTGTTCCAGTCTTAAAGTGGAAGATTAGTTATTAATTTAAGATTTTTCTTCCTTTGCATTTTTTTCTGAGTTCCTTATATTTTTTTTGGAGGGGATGTTTCGCAGTATCCAGTAAGTTTTGGTATGCTGTATCTCCATGTTCACCAATATCTGTATTTTCTGGTTTTCCATTTGATGCCTTCTTTAAAGCATTGGTTATGTAGGAATGTGTTGTTTAATTTATACAGATTTGTGAGTTTTTCCAGTTATTTTTCTACGACTGATTTCTAATTTCATTTCATTGTGGTTGGAAAACCTACTTTGTATTATTTCTATCCTTTTATATTTATTGACGTATGTTTTATGGCCCTGCAGATGTGTATCCTGAATAATGTTCCATGTACCCTTAAGAAAAATGTGTACACTATTCTTGGGTGGAGTGGAGTGTTCTAGAAACGTATGCTAGTTTGTTGGGTTGTAGTATAGTTCAGACCTTCTGCCTTCTTGCCGACATGCTATCTAGCTGTTCTGTCTATTATTGAAACTGGAGTATTGCAGTCTCCAAATACTATTACTGTTTTTCAGATGGAGTTATACTGTTGTTGCCCAAGCTGGAGTGCAGTCTTGCACTCTCAGCTCGCTGTAACCTCGGCCTCCAGGGTTCAAGCGATTCTTCTGCCTCAGCTTCCCGAGTAGCTAGGATTACAGTCATGTGCCACCATGCCTGGCTAATTTTGTATTTTCACTAGAGATGGGGTTTCACTATGTTGGTCAGGCTGGTCTTGAACTCCTGACTTCGGGTAATCCACCCACCTCGGCCTCCCCAAGGGCTGAGATTACAGGCGTGAGCCATTGCACCCAGCCTCCAAATACTGTTATTAGATGGTGTCCAGAAAAAACTGTCCATTTTTTCTTCATGTATTTTGGTGCTCTGTTATTAGGTGCATTGTGTTTATAATTGTTGTATCTTCCTGATAGATTGACCCTTTTATTGTTACGGAATGTCCTTCTTTCTCTAGCAACATTCTTTTAAAGTCTATTGTGTCTAGTGGTATAGCGACTCCAGCTTTCTTGTGTTTGCATGATATATTAATTTTCTTTCTTTTAACCTTTTTGTGTCTTTGAATATCAGCTGTGTCTTCTGTGAAAATACTGGTTATTTCTGTGTAGTCCTATTCATCGATCTTTTCTTTTACTGCGTATTTTTCAGTCATAGTAAGAAAACTTCCTTCTACATCCAGGTCAAAAAGGAACCAACACACTTTTCTTCTAGTACTTACACGGTTTCATTTTTTTCTTCCATTTAATCTTTGATTCATTTTGGATTTATTGTTGTGCTTGGTAAGAGATAATGGGTTTGATTTTTTTAATTGTTATTCAGTTGTTCCAGCAGCATTTATTTAAAAATATCTGTTTTCTCCAGTAATTTTAGAGGCCGCCTTTATCATATATGAAATTTCCAAATGCAGTTGGGGCCTATCTGGGCTGCTTCTACTTCACTTCTCTGTCTACTCAGATGCCAGCATGCGCTGTTTTAGTTATGAAGACTTTTAGTGTTTTTAATGTCTGGTAGGGCTTATGTTCCCATTGAGGCTTTTCTGTTTTCCTGGCTATTCTTGAAGGTTAATTTTCCCTCATGAACTATAGTATCAATTTGTCTAGCTCCATAAAATTGCATTACATTTATAAATTAACTTAGGGAGAACTGGCATTGTGGTGATATTGAGTTGTCTCATCCAAGAACAATTTATGTTTTCCCATTCATTGAGGAATACTTCTGTGTTATGCATTAGTTTTAAAAAGTTTTCTCGTGGAGGTTTTGCCCTTACCTCTCTAAATGTATTTCTAAATAGTTTATCTTTGTTGTTGCCATTGTATGTGGAAGTTCCTTTATAGTACTGATTTCTGAGTGCCAATTTTATATTCTGCTAGTTTTCTGAATCCTTTTTTGTGTGTTGGAGTTATAAATGTGTTTTTTTCCAATGTATTTTCCTGAGATTCATCTTTGCGGTTGTTTGTAACTCTTATTTATTTTCACCGCTGTGTACTATTCCATTATGTAAATATATCACAGGACATTTATCTGCTTGTATTTGGATGGACATTTAGATTGTTTCCCATTTGTTGAACTTGTCAAGTGGTTTTCCAAAGGTGTTACATCAGTTCTCACTCCTTTCTGTAATGTGGGAGCCTCTGTTGTTTCACGTTTTTACCAACGTTAGCTATTGTCAATGCTTAAGTTTTATCAGTCTGAGGGATTGCAGGTGGCACAGAAGCATGCTTTTTAATGACCGTTCTTAAGTCCTTGGTTTCCAAACTTTGACCCAAATGCTGCTTCCCACACGGACACAGTCTCCATGGATTGTGCATCCCACCCCCAGCCTGCCTCCTCTAACTGCCCTCCTCTCATTCAGAAACACGTGGCCGCTGGTAGGGGTTGGGAACTACAGTGCTGCTTTCCTAGTCTCCTGAGAGGGAAATGCACTTCTGTAAAAATTAAACACTTGGTTAGCCGAGGAGCGTCCAGCCTTGGGACTGGCCTCCTAGAGGAATTTCTTTGCTGACTT
This sequence comes from Leontopithecus rosalia, assembly GCA_028533165.1. Classification (NCBI taxonomy): domain Eukaryota; kingdom Metazoa; phylum Chordata; class Mammalia; order Primates; family Cebidae; genus Leontopithecus; species Leontopithecus rosalia. The sequence continues at coordinate 5,448,283 of CM052659.1, forward strand.
ACTTGCATTATATCTGTTATATAATTATCAACAATCAGCATCCACTGAGTAGCATCTTGTACCTGACACTTTAGTAGGTTCTGAACAGGGCTTATTGATGAGTAAGACCCATCGATAAGGAGTCTTACTCACCCAGGAGGTGAGTAAGACTCCTCACCTCCTGGGACTTCCCACCCCCTTGGGAGAGGAGCTGTGTTTACATGAGATGACATCACTGGATAACACCGGTGATCCCCACCGAGCATGTCAAGGGCCAGGCTGCTGGCACTGACAGGGAGGTCTACATAAAATGAATGTGGAAAGAAAAGGGCGCATCTCTTCCTTCATATTATATTATAAATTCAGGAGGAAAATCTGTCATTGAATGTTTTCTTCTTGTTTGAAAAAGCTAATTTCATCCTGATAAAAATGTACATACCACTGAAAAAAATACACTCTGTATTTCTAACCGACACGATGTCTAACAACGGAAAGTTGACCTTGGAGCCCTGTCCCACCCCTGGCAGGTGGATCTAGTATCTGACCTCTTTCTAAGGGGGGCATCGCAGGATCCTGGGTCTTAAGACCAGTGACTGGTCCAGTTGTGGCCTTGACCCAGGTGCCCCTCCCTTATTTCTCATGCCCAAATCACCAGCTCTGTGCTTCTCCGTATAGTATGGTCTATTCCGAGCTCCTGGTACCTCGTGGATCTGAGACCTGCCTTTATCTCCCCAGTCTTCCTGGAATAAGAGCTCTTGTCTCTAGTGTTTGGGGCCCTGCTACCTCTACTGGGCATATTAAAGCGAAGTGCCCACTCACTGCGGGTCCAGGCATTTCCTCCATGAGCAATTCCCTCATTCTGCTGCCCAGCAAAATTGGGGTTCTAACTAAGGTTTGGTTACAGCACATGGGTAAGAAGTTTCCGTGCTCAATAAAGTGCCACGTCATCCACTTTATAAAAGTGCAACACATCCCTTCAGAGCTGGAAGCATCACTCTCCAAGCTTGTCCTCTTGTGGCCAACAGCACACCCTCCAGGCAGCTGTGCAGCATTGCGGGTGTAGACCACGCTTACATCAGGCAGTGCTTTCTGGGAGAAGCCAGCTGGCTTGTGTAGACATCTTGTCCATAGCCTTGATCTTACCGGGTACACTTGTTAACCTACCAAGCAAACTGGTCCAGGCTCATGAAAGTTGGTTGTTCTTTGGTTTGTTCATTCTCCATTCATTCGTTCGTTCATTAGGTAAACACATATCATGTTCTTCACTGAAAGGTCTGCAATGGCCAGGTCAGTCAAAATGTGTGCATGCGCGCGTGCGCGCACACACACACACACACACACACACACACACACACACACACAGAGCCTCTTTCTCCCTTTGCCCTGTTGAGTACTGGGTACCCCGTTGAGCATCTGAGATTCTGTGGAATTGTTGCCAGAATTTACGTTTGTCTACTCCTGTGCTAGGTGATGTGAAGGCTGCATAGGGCAGGGGCTTGACTCTGGGAAACCATGTGATTCTGTTGAAGATGCAAATCAAGCCAGCCCGCAGGAAGCAATGAGTCAACATGGACACCTCTGCGTTTTGCTCTTGTGGGTCAGAGGAGAGGTGCTTACATTGCCCAGTGTTCACTGAGAGCTGGAGTGGGTTAGGATTGTTTCCCAGAACCATAGCTGAGCCTTGAAGGATGGGTAAGCTTTAGACAGATTCTGGGAAAGGCATCATACTTGGGGAGAATAACTTGACTGTGTGGACTGAGAGTAAACATAGTGGGTTCAGATGATGTCGAAGGGACCAGCTTGATGATGTGCGTTGTTTCGCATGTCAAATCCTCGGGACCTCCCGCTTGACTAGATCAGCACTTGAGCTCTTTGCGTAGAAAGCTGTGTGCTAGAGTGGCCATTGCTGGCGTGGGCTGTGGCTGACCCTCTGTCCTGGGCGGGGCCATGGACGTACCCTAGTCTATTCCTGGCCTGGCCATGATACAGAAATGGCCTCTAACCATGATTGCAGCCCCCACCCTTTTCCTGTGTGATTGTCGTTTGAATACTTCTATTTTTTTGTTGAAACTGTAGGGTAATTACCCTTGTCCTTAATAATTGCTTTAGTTTCCTTGATGCACAGAGATGCTCTAGAGTCTACGCTGTTAAAAAGAGGTTAGGATTAAGTTTTTCAACCTGCTGCTGGTGTGAGAAGGATGTCTCCGTGCCAATTACTGTCTCCTTGATAGGATTAGTCACTGTGTTAATTGTTACTCAGAAAAACTGCCAAGTTTGTTGTTTTAGACTTTGGCTTTAAAAATATTGCAGATGTCATCTCAAATGCAAATTGTATTTGGTATTAGTGATAACTGTTGATCTATTAACACTTTGGGGTTGATTCATATCTGAGGCTGTGTGAGAAAGAGGAGTCTCGCCCTTGGATTATTAATTGCATCTTTGATGGTGGTTCCAGGACTGGGAGGGGGAGGCAGCTGTCAGGTCTGTTCCTTGGCACTCTCTTTGAGAGAATCCAGAGCTCTGTCAGCAGCAGTCTGTTGGAATTGTATGAAACAACCTCGTTCTTCAGCTCAAGAGCATCACCTACCTACTCCACAGGTCGCGGTGGCTGGTTGGCTCCTGGCTAGTGCCTTGAACGTTGACACTCCAGTGACTGTCAGATGGCCACAGAAGTTCTTAGTCCTTAGAGGTTTCCGAGTCAATAGAACCTCCCCAGTTTGAACCAGGAAAGAATAGAGAATTCTGCCATTATATAACATTGAATTTTTTATTAATGTTTTACTTTTAGGTTATTTCCAGATTTTGGAAGTCGTAGGAATATAATGAAGGAATCCCATATGCCCTTCACCCCGATTCCCCTGAAGTTAACGTTTTATCACATCTGCCTGATCGTTCTGTGTGTGTACATGCGCACACACGTTTCAGACATGATGCCCCATTAACCCTAAACGCTTCAATGTGTATATCCTGAGAACTAGGACATTCTTTTGCATAAGCCAGCGCAGTGATCAAAGCCAGGAAATAGCACTGATGCGGCATTATCCAATCTGTAGACTTTATTCCTGCAACCAGTGATATCCTTTATAATAAAAGCAATCATCTGTTCTAGGATCTAATCCAAGATCTCACATTCCATTTAGTTTCCATGTCTCTGTAATCTCCACCAATCAGTTCTTCACTCTTTCTTTTTCGTGACCTTGCCGTTTCTGAAGCCTACAGGCCAGTTATTCTGTAGACTGTCCTTTAGCTGGGGTTTGTCGCATGTTTCCTTAGGACTAGATTCGGGATATGCAGTTTTGGCAGGAACGCCCCGGAAGTGACGCTGGGTTGTTCTTAGTGCCTGGTATTAGAAGGTGCATGATTGGCTACCTCTTTTCTGGGACTGTTAACTTGGATCATGGGTTAGGGTGGTATCTGCTAGGTTTCTTCAGTGAAAGTTATTGTTTATTCCCTTTGTAATTCATTAGCATTTTATGGAAAAATAGGTCTGTGTAAGTAGCTTGTATTTCATTAAACTTTTCCCCCCTGTTTTAGCATCCACTGATAATTCTTGTCTGAATCAATTACTAGAATGCATGCCAGATGGTGATTTTCTCTAAATTTATTTATTGTTTCATGCTCTGTACCAAATTGAAAAACTTTTGCTTTCCTACATTTATTTATTTGCTCACTGTTTTTTTACACCCATACGGACTCATGTATTCCTATCTTAGTCAGTGAGTTACATTGACTAGATTATGTTGACTGAGTTACATTCATTGGGTTATATATTTATCCAGTGGATTATAACCTAGTGATTTTGGTGGTTATATTGTCACAGATTTGGCAGTGGGAGCCTTTCCATTTGGCTACTGTGTCCTTTTGACAAATCCCCATAATGTTTTTCCCCAACATTTTATTATGGAAAAACTTCAAACATATAGACACTTAACAGATTTTTTTTCAGTGACCACTCATGTACCTATCACCTAGGCTCTTTAGTTAACATTTTATCATGATGTCTTTATCACAGATCTATTCAGCTATCAACCCAGCAATGCATTTTGTGTTTAAATTGCGTTTCAAAGTAAGTTGCAGATGACAGCACACCTCGTCCATAAACACGTTGGCAGGTATGAGAGAGTCTAGACTTTAACACTTATTGACAGTTCTTTTACTTGGTAAAAGTTACTTACAGAGCAAGGTGCAAATAGTAAGGGTACCATCAAACAGGCTTTGACCAATGCACGTGCCTATGTGACTCAAACCCCTATCAAGTTGTAGAGCATCGCAGCCAATCCAGAAAGTTCTTCTGTGTTCCTTTCTAACCAGTTCTAGTTCCATCATCTTCAGCAGCAACCACCGTTCTGATTTTGTTCTCACCGTAGATTAGTTTTACCTGTTCGAGCACTTCATCTAAATGGAACATGTGCAATGTGCATTCTTTTATGTAGGACGATTTCCCTCATTCTCAAGACGTTCAGATTCATCCGTGACGTTGATTGTTATCAGGGTTCCTTTCACCCATCATTCTTTGAGCACTTCCTTTTTTTCTGGCCCAGCAAAATGTCCCGAGGTTGCCTTCTACTTCCTTTGCACCAACCCTGGGATTAGCTGAATCTCTAATGAGCCCTGCCTCCTTTCAGCAGAGAAGGGTTTCTGGATTCCAGCTATGCGCCTTGCAAGGAGTACGCCATTGCTTCTAGTCACTCTCTCCCATAGTAGAAGAAATTAAGCAATGCATGTGTGAGGATACATTCATAGATACACAAACACATATCCATCTACCCCTGCTTCGAAACATCCTCATTCATGGATGTGTGTGTGTAAAACCGTGCACTCACGATGACCCCAATTCTAGTCCACACTGGGTACATCCCTGCCTTTCATCTTCATATATGGCACTTTCTTTTTTACCATGGAGAAACATTCCTGAATATATTATTGTCTACCTCCTAAAATAGATATAAAGTAATGAAATAAGAGTTAACTACAGAAAGCAAACCTCCCAACTAGAGTTCAGCATTTGTCGCACTTCTTCTTTAGTCTGAGGGCGTATAATCAAAATACTGTGTTCATAATGTTCATGAGCCCTTTGGGTTAATCTCCACCCCCTTTCTCTCTGGTTACGTTATTTTTGGAAATAAAATATAATTAGGCTTTTATGTTTTTTTGCTTGTGTTCTATATTACAGTCTATCCCCATCATTATTGATTTTTTTTAGGATGGAAAACATTAAGATGTTTATAAAAATCAAAATTGCAAAAAAGCTAGATCCTGCGACATGTCACTGCCCCCATCCCTCCGCCCCCGTGGGTGACCAGTCTCATTATTATCTCCTTACCTGTTTAGTGTTTCTTTGCTGAGATAAGCAGGTACATGTGTATTTTCTTATTTTCTCCTTTTTTTTCTTAACTAAAAGACAGCTACTATAAATACTCCTCTGCACATTGCAATTTTTTTTTAAATTAAACTTTCTATTTCAAGAAAACTGTTCATTCACATGCAGTTGTAAGAACTAATACAGAGAGATGATCCATGCACCCTTTGAGCTGTTTTTCTCAATAGTAACATCTTGAAAATAGTGGAGAGACACAGCCAGGATCCTTGTACCTTAACTGTTGGCACAGTTAAGGTACAGAGCATTTTCCTCACCTCAGGGGTGGGGCAGGATGTTCTTTTTTTCACGCCCACTTCCTCCCCTCCCCTACACCCTCTTTGACTCTTTGCAACCACTAATCTGTTCTCTGTGTCTATAATTTTTATATCAAGAATGTTAAATAATTGGAATCATACAATAAGTTGCCTTTTGGAATTGACCACTTTGACTCAGCGTAATTGTCTCGAGATTCATCAAGATTGTTGCATGTATTAATAGTTGATTTCTTATTGCTGAGGGATGTACATAGAACGTGCTACTGTTTGTTCAGCCGTTTGTACATTGAAGGACATCTGGGTGTTTCTAGTTCTTGGCAATTACATATAAAGTGTCTATAAACATTTATGTACAGGTTTTTGTGTGATCATGGATTTTCATTTCTCTGAGGTGAACGCCTAGGAACGCAGTTGCTGGATTATGTGGTAACTACATATTTGGTTTTTAAAGAATCTGCCAAAGTACTTTACAGAGTCGCTGTGCTTTCTATTCCCACAAGCAATGTACGGATGATTCCGTTTCTCCACATCCTTCTCAGCATTTGGTGCTGGCACTGTTTGTTACTTTAGCTATCCTGATAGGTGTGTAATGTTATCTGATTGTGGTCTCAGTGTGCATTTCTCTAATTGGCTAATGATGTTGAACACCTTTTCTTGTGTGTATTCTCTTTTGTGAATTACCTGCCATCTGTATAGTCACTGTGGTGAATTACCTGTTGGAGTCCTTTGTCCATTTTCTAATTGGATTATGTTATTTTTTATTAAGTTTTGAGGGTTCTCTTTATATCCTCAATACCAGGCAGTTGTCTGATAGGTGGTTTGCAAATATTTTCTCCTAATTCGTATCTTCTTTTGCAACCTGTTAACAGAGTCTTTCACAGAGCAAAGATTTTAATTTGATGAAATCTAGTTCACCCATTTTTCCTTTTATGTGTTGTGCTTTAGGGAGTTAAGTCTTAAGAACACTTTGCCTAGCCCTAGTTCCAAATTTTTCTCCTATTTATTAAGCCCTCTGTCCATTCCTAATTCATTTTTACAGGTTTGGAGAAGACTTCAGTAGAGGTTTTTTCTTTTCTTTTTTTTTAACCTACGGATGTCCAATTGCTCTAGCACCAATTGTTGAAAAGGCTATTTTTAAAATATTTATTTATTTATTTATTTACATTTTATTATTTATTTATTTATTTATTTATTTAGAGTCTCATTTTGTTGCCCAGGCTGGAGCTCACTGCAACCTCCGCCTTCCGAGTTCAAGTGATTCTCCTGCCTCAGCCTCCCAAGTAGCTGGGACTACAGATGCGTGCCACCACACCCAGCAATTTTTTTTTTGGTATTTTTAGTAGAGATGTCATTTCACGGTGTTAGCCAGGATGGTCTCTATCTCCTGACCTCGTGATCGGCCCACCTCAGCCTCCCAAAGTGCTGGGATTACATCATGAGTCACCACGCCTGGCCAAAAAGGCTATCTTTCAACAAAGCTATCTTGAATTCATTTTGGCATCTCTGCCAAAAATCAGTTGGGCGTATTTGTGCAGGTCTCCTTCTGGGTTCTCTATTCTGTTCTATTGGTTTGTGTGTCAGCTCTGTCACTAATATCACACAGTCTTGATAACTGTAGCTACATAATAAGACTTCTTCTGTGTCCTGCCGTTCTCATTTGGAATATTTGTGCGTTCTCACTCTTTAAGATTAGCGTGCGGTTATCCTGTTTTTTAAAAAAAGATCTGAAATTTTGATTAACTTTATCTACCTCATTTATTTCTACATCTAACTTTACTTTTCCCTTTTTTGTGCTTTTGCTGTTATTCTTATTCTAGCTTTTTGAGCTTAGAATTTAAAAATTTTAATTTTTCTTTTTATTAAAATAAAAGGGTTGTGAGTTTTCAATCTGATCATTGTTTTAAATACGTCTCACAAATTCTGGTATGTAGTCATTTTTGTTTGTTTGTTTTCGAGATGGAGTCTCACTCTGTCACCCAGGCTGGAGTGCAGTGGTGCAATCTCGGCTCACTGCAACCTCCACCTCCCAGGTCCAAGCGATTCTCCCACCTCAGCCTCCCGAGTAGCTGAAACTACAAGCGTGTACCACCACACCCGGCTATATTTTGTAATTTTAGTAGAGACTGAGTTTCACCATGTTGGCCAGGCTGGTCTCGAACTCCGGACCTCAGGTGATCTGCCCGCCTCAGCCTCCCAAAGTGCTGGGATTACAGGTATGAGTCACCGTGCCTGGCCTGGTATGTAGTGTTTTACTGATCACGTGTACATTTTTGGAATTTCCATTGCTTTAGTTTAAAAAGAATTTTAACATTATTTTCCAGTTTTATTAGACTGATCAGAAAACATTTCTTCGTAATATTTCTATTTTATGAAATGCATTGATTATTTATTGCCTAACATGTGACCAATTTTTGTGGGTATTCTATGTGTACTTAAGGAGAACATGTAGTAGATTTCCTATCTACTGTTAGGGAATTCAAAGAAAAAGTATGAAGTGTGACTGTCTTAATCTGCCCCCACATTGCTATGAAGGGTAATTTATAAAAACAGGAAGTTTAATTGACTCACGGTTCCACAGGCTGTGCAGGAAGCATGGCTGGGGAAGCCTCAGGAAAGTTAAAATCAGTGTGGAAGGGAAAGGGGAAGCACATCCCACATGGCTGGAGCAGGAGGAAAAGGGCAAAGTGGGAGGGGCTACACACTTTCCAACAACTGGATCCCCTGCGCACTCACTATCGCGAGAACAGAAAGGGGGCAATCTACCCTCAGGATTCAGGCACCTCCCCCAGGCTCTTCCACCAACACTGGGGATTACAATTTGACATGAGATTTGGGTGGGGACACAAATGCAAACCCTATCAGTGACAAATTGATATGTCAAGGGAATTGATTATATTGTTTAGGGCTTCTGTGTCCTTACTTATTTTTTGTCCACCTGGTTTCTTTTGTGTTGACGGCGGTGTAGTAAACATACTATTCTCAATGTTTTCATCTGTATCTCCTACAGGGTGTGTGTGTGTGTGTGTGTGTGTGTGTGTGTGTGTGTGTATCAAGATTGCAACACTTGTTGTTATTTCCATTTGCCTCATATATCTTTGCCATCCTTTTTAGTTTTAGGCTTTCTGAATCTCTTTGCTATGGCTTGGCTCTGTGTCCCCACCCAAATCTCACCCTGAATTGTAATAATCCCCATGTGTCAGGGCAGGACCAGGTGGGGAAAATTAAATCATGGGGACAGTTTCCCCATACTGCTTTCGTGATAGTGAGTTCTCATGAGACTTGATGGTTTTATAAGGGGCTTCTCCCCTTTGCTCGGCACTTCTCTCTCCTGCTGCCATGTGAAGAAGGAGGTGTTTGCACCCTCTTCTGCCACGATTCTGTTTCCTGAGGCCTCTCCAGCCATATGGAACTGTGAGTCAGTTGAACCTCTTTCCTTCAATAAATTACCCAGTCTCAGGCAGTTCTTTATAGCAGTGTGAGAATGGACAAATACACTCTTTTAAAAGGTATGTCTCTTACATATAACATATAGTTGGATCTTTCTTTTTAAGCCAAATTGAAAATCTTTAATTTTCATAAATAAGTTGGGCCCATTCACTTTTATTTATATGTCCAGTATGTATAATAGTTTATGTAATTAATGCTATGTTTATTTTGCTCTACTTGCTGTACTTGTTTTTTCTACATGTTGCATTTTATGTGCTCATTTAATTTCTTTTTATATGTAAGAAATTCTCATTTTTATTCTAATGGGTACCTTTGTACTCATTACCTTTAAAAATCCCATTAGTCTCTGACTAACTTTTGCCACTTGGTTTTTTCTAATTAGTGGAGTCTCTTGACTCCCACCTGTTGCCTGTACAACCATCATTGAGCTTATTCCGGTTTTATTTGTTCCTTTTCTTGTTTCCTATCATTTTGTAGTTGACAAAACATGTATCATCTATGTATGATTCTCCTAACCTTAGTTACACACTTAATTTAGGTCCGTAATTAAATATATTAAATGTTCCTCATAAGTTCCTTTGCCAAAGAGTTCCCAGTCATCTCCTGGCTGGATAAAGTTAATTCTTTAGAAGATTCCTTCAGAGGCGCCCGGGTGCACCACTTTCTCAGTTCTTCCATATTTTAAACTCTTATTCTGTACCTCTGATGTTTGAGGGTCTGCTTCGCTGGATATCAAATCTTTAAGCTGGGCGTAAGATGTTTGGCTGCTGCTCCGTCCTTGCCCTGCCTTCTGGGTTGTTCTTGAGAAGGCTGATAACTGTCCCTCTTGCCCTTATAATAAGTTATTTGATCTTTTCACGTACAAGTGGTGAGGATATTTTTAAAAGGCATCGTTGAGGTTTTTAATTCAGTTTGTGATGTTACGTCACAGTTCCTCCCCCTCCACCTTACGGCTGCATTTTGGGGTAATTTCCACCCGCTGAACTCTTCATTTTTCTTTTATAGCCTCCTGTAGATGAAGACCGCTTATATCGCCACATTGAGTGTTTCGTGTGATTTTTAGTTCAAGAGCTCCCTCTTCTGTCAGTGCAGCGTAGTGCAGTTTCCTTACAAGTGGCTTTTGGGGGAAGGGCAGGAGGAGTTGAGGGTCCTTGGATGTATCATTATTTTTGTCTTGCAGAATTCTAAATGCCCACATCTGGCTTCTCCCCACCTCCCCAGCACATTTTCTAATGCTGTCCCTGCCTGCCTTTAAATTCCTTCCTTTGAGTCCATGTTCTGGTCTATCTAGATTCGTTTTTAGTATTTTCTCCCCCTTAGGATGTACTTTCTCTTTCTTCAGGTAATTGTAATTTATTCCCAGACTTTCCATGCTCTCTGTCTTCACTGGCTTTTGGACCGCTCTTGTCCCCTTGCTCGTTATAAAAGTTCTGGGTGGGAACTGAAGACGCTGGTGTTTATGTTTCTACTTGTGGGATTTGAGGTTGATAGCGGCTCTTTTTTCCAGCCATGTGAGAGCCGTAGGCTTGTGTGGTTGCATTTGTTCTTCTTACTGATCTCTGTAGTTTCTGGAGGATGCACTGGGAGATTTGGGTTTTTGTGACTATCATTACCGTGGCGACCTGGAAGTCCCTTAGGTGGTATTTTAGGAGATGTGGTGCTGTTAGATCAATTTTGAGTGCAACAGTAATTCAAGTCTGTTACTAACACCATCTTTTCATGTTATCTGTACACGACGGAATCTTGAGGATGTCTTTAAAAGGTCTGCTCCGTTAGAAGGTTAAGTGTCTCCCCTGTAAGCCTGTTTACACCACGTGTCTATTTAGCCAGCCCTTTCTCATAGACACTTCAGCCAAATATTGGCGTGTTTTCAGTTTCTGTGTTTATGGGGTTGGACTCAATGAGGCTTTTACTATTGTGGCATATTGGAGGAAGTGTTGCCGTTCTGCTGCCAGGGGTGAGTGTGATCTGGCCGCTGACACCTGTTTATGCCTGTAGGTCTCTATCAAGGAGCGACCCACCATGCTTCCCTGGCGGGGGAGATAGACCAGGGTCCTGAAGGTGGTCTTCCAGGGTGAGGCTTACCCATTCCACGTCACATGTGTTGACCCCTGCGAGGGTGAGGCTTACCCATTCCACGTCACATGTGTTGACCCCTGCGACTTCTCCAAATGTGGAAAACTCACTGCATCATTTGTGGTGGTGGGGGACTGTGTCTGTGCTCTCTCCTGATTTTTGAGTTTTTCTTAAAAAAACAAAGGAGACTCAGCATTGTCTATGGACTGAATATCTGTGTTCCTCCAAAATCCTTATGCTGAAGCCCTAACCCCAGTGCGATAGTCTTTGGAGATGGGGTCTTTGGGAGATAATTAGGTTTAGATGAAGTCATGGGGGTGGGATCCCATGATAGGGTTAGTACCCCTATAAGAAGAGGAAGAGGGCCCTGGTGTGGTGGCTCACATCTGTAATCCTAGCATTTTGGGGGCTGAGGCAGGAGGATTGCTGGAAGCCATCAGTTTGAGACCAGCCTGGGCAACATAGGGAGACCCCATCTCTACCAAAAAAAAAAAAAGAAAAGAAAAGAAAAGAAAAGAAAGATACCAGAGTTCTCTCGCTCTCTACTTCAAGAGGACACAGTGAGAAGGCGGCCATCTGTAGGCCGGGAAGGGGCCTCACCAAGAATTCAGCTGGCTGGCATCCCCATCTCAGACTTCCAGCCTCCAGACCTGTAAGAAATAAACGTCTGCTGCTTACACCATGGGTGGCACCTCTGGTACTTCGTTATGGAAGCCTGAGCTAAGATGCCAGCCAACCATATTTGTATAGAGTTTTCATACAAAACCGGAAACCCAGTCAGATTCAGCTCTGCCTGGCTTAGGGAATGCGCCGTGCCTGACTCACTGCAGGGGGTCAAGAATGTTTGTGAGATGAATAAATGGAGTATCTTTGTTCTGGAAATAGACCACCTATGAATTATTATAGTAGAGAAATCCCAGGCCCCCTCGAAGGACAGGGAAAGCCGTAATGTATCTATGCTTTGGGCCCAGGGGAATAATGGAAAGAGGCCAGGCATGCTGGGAAAGTTCCGCTTACAAACCTGCCTTCCGCTGGGCTGTGTCTCCCTGCTGTGCTCGCGGGGATCCTGGCCTGGCCTATTTTTTCCCTGGGCGGATACCTCATTACCAGAAGCGTTCAGATCCCTGAAGATGGCTCTGTCTCCTCCAAGACCACTGGTGAGTCTTGTCACCTGGTGTCCCCAGGGTGCCGCCCCATCTTCTTGTTCTCTGTGGGTTCCAGAGAAAGGGACCACCTTGGCTCTGTGGCTTTGGATCTCTCCAGAGGAGGGGCAAAGGCCTCAGACAGCTCCAATGGGACACAGCCAACGTCCAAGCTGCATTTTCAAAATCAGAGCCAATCTTAGGCTGAGTCAGAGAGAAAGGAATTGTGCTCAGGCACCCAGGTGGCGCCTGCTATCCCTGACCTGGCACCATGGGTCCAACTTTGGGTTTTAACTTCCCAGGAGTGCCTGGACATGGAGAGGAAATGGTCGAGAGGATGAGGACATATGGAGAGAGACCCCCACAGTCACTGAGGTCCTTCTCCTGCCTCCCACTCTCCAGGTCCCTCCGGCTGGGCCCCGCAGGTCCCCCTCCCACCTGTGCAGGTCAGTTTCTGCTGTGTCCTCACAGGGAATTCCTCCGATAGCCCACCAGGTGGGAGAGCCAGGGGCAGGAAGCGCTGAAGGCCCGCACGGCACCGGCACAGAGGAATGACCTGGCTTTCTCAGAATCCATCACCTGGAACACTGGAGGCCACAGAGGAAGGGCCGGGTTCCATGGGAGGAGCTTGGGCAACGGGAATACTCCGTGATGGAAGAGTTGCTGGGGACTTTCCCCAGAGCCGTAGTCTCACTTTCTGAATCTTTAGACAGAACTCTCATTCACGGCATTTATTAACTTGCTCATTCATTCATCATTCGTTCACTCATGCACTCCATGAGTACTGCATTCTACTACCTTGTGCCAGAGACTGTGCAAGACTTGGAGAATTGGTAACACGCTCTGGGTCTTGCCTTTGGGGGCTTTCACAAGCAGAGCCATTGCTCCGGCTTTGGGGTTTCCACAGCGTGCATTAGCCTTTGAAGCTTCCAGGAATACCCTCCAGAATCAAACCGGTTCTACTGTGTTTCACTGAGAATTCTGCAAATTTCTTTGGTGATGGGACTTGATTCTTCTTTATATGGTACCAGGCAGACCTGTGAATGCGCTGTGAAGCACCTCTACAGGCCCATGGAACGGGGAGGGGACACTGGGGTCTCTGTAGGAGCCTGGCCTTAGGATTCAGACAGTGCTGAGTTACCGTCTCAGCCCTGCTCCTCGCTGGCTGTGGGGTTGGGGCCACGTGAATCGGCAAAGCTTTGGTGTTCTCAGAAATCGTTTGGGGATAATGATTCCTGCTGACTGGGAGAATTAAGTAAGATAAAGGATTGGCAAGGTTTTATCCCATGGTCAGGGAGCATGGTGACTGCCTTGTGCCGTGGGTGACCCCTGCCTTCCTTCAAAATGTATGTGCGTGGGCTGCGCACACGCACGCACACACACACACATACACACGTACATGCACGCGTGCGCGCACACACACATGCACGCACGCGTGCACGCACACACACGTACATTCATGCGTGCGCGCACAGACACACACAGACACACACACACACACACACACAAGCTTCCTGTAATCCTCACTTGCTTGGGAGGCAGCAGTGACTCTGCCTTCTCTAAGTCGTCTAAACCGTCTGCCTTCCAAACAGGGGCGACAGGACTGTGACTCGGGGTATGGGTTGCTGAACTGCGCTGCTGCCAGACACATTTTGCCAGCTTCTCATAATGTCAGTGAGATCTGGGAAATGGACCAAGCACGATTTCCAGCTAAATGAAACACTTTAGGGCCATCAGCTAAATAGATAATGCTTTGAGAAAACCCCATGAGTGTTGTGTCAGACAGGCTGGAGGACCCTGCGAACCTGTCTTTCTCTGTGCTCATCTGGGTGAGGAGACATCGCCCGGGCCAGCTCCATGAGCCCCTCTGGCTGTGAGGACCTGTGCCTTCTGTCTCAGTGCATCTGCGGGGAGGCTGAGATTTGATCCTCGTGCACACCTGATCCTTTCTGCAGCATCTCACTGTCTTCCTGCCCTCCTCTCTCCCTCCTCCTGCCTAACTGTTGACCACAAAATAGGATATGATTTAGGAAAGTGTCCTTGCCTCCCTCTCTGGCCCCACATCACCCCATGACATAGTGGCTGTGCTCAGGCGGGGAGCGAGCTGTTTCTGTGGGCAGGAGGAGGTCCTGCATCCTGGGTCCTCCCCAGGCAGCCCCAGCCCTTTCTCTTTGTTCCAAGGGGCCCGGCCACCATGTTGACTGTTTCATCCCTGTGCACCACCCAGAACTGCCACCTGGAGCGAGCTCTCTTCCTTCCTGACAGCAACAGTCCACCTCTGGGCCAGAGGATGCCCACTGGTCTTCATGGAGGGAGGTTGGGTCAGGCCCACTTGGTCTCCAATCCTGGCTTCACCACGTGCCACTCTGCAGTGGTGCTGCCTCATCCTGCCAAGCCTAGTGTTCCCTTCTATGTGGGTGTAATACCTGCCCCAGGTGTAGCTGTGGGGACCCAGGGTAATGTTCATCAGGTGTGCAGCATGCTGTGTGGCACAGAAATGACCAGAAAATATCCCCTCAGCGCATGCCAAGTCTTCACTTTCCTTAAGATCTCAGACTCTTTTCTTCTTGATCTTCTTCCCTTGATGACAACGCCCTTGTTCCTCTCTGTCCTTGCGGGCCGCCCCTCACACATCTTTCCTTGGGCCACAACTTCCGCCTTTACCTTGCCTTTTCTTCCCTGTTCAACCACCCACCCATGCAGCCGTTCATTTCTCACTTCATTCATCCAGTGATTTATGGAGTGTTTCCTACCTGCGTATGTCAGGCTAGAGCGAGCAAAGCAGATCCCGTGTCTGCTGGCCCTAAACTTACAGTGCCAAAGAGGACAGAGACAATGGAACAGGTGCCTCTGTGTGTGTGTGTGTGTGTGTGTGTGTGTGTGTGTGTGTGTGTGAGTGTGTGAGGGGAGGTGGGTGCTAGCAGGGAGAGTCTTGGGAAATGCATACTAGGGTCACCTTAATGGGGTCCTGTGGGGTCAGGAAAGCTTCACGGAAGAAGTGACTCTTACCTCTTTGAGCAGATATAAGCAACCTGAGGCCAGGGGTTGTGCTTTCTGGGGCCTCAGAACAGCAGCATCATCAACAGTTGAGTGCCTGCCGTTTATATGAGGCCCTGGGTTTGCCAGAGGGATACATAGTAATGCAAAGGGATCGTTAGTCAACACTCGTCCAGCGAATCCGGGGGTGCCTGTGCTGTTGCCAGGCTTGTGTCTGCTAAGCAGTCTTCCCAGCACACGTGAAATCTGACTCCCCACAAATAAGGAGCTTAGAAGAGCTCATTTGAGTTTCCACGTGGTTCCTGAATGTGCAAGCGAGATTCCTTTTAATCTCACGTTTTATTTTATTGGATGTGTTTACATGTATTTAGGTCTCAGGTTTTCTTCACGGCCTATGGGAAATGTAAGGAAGGTCTCATCCCATCTCCACTGCAGCCGTGAGAGGGTAGGCTGGAAGATTCCTGAATAACTTGATCATCCCAGATGACCAGAGAGCTTCTGGGTCTATTATGACCACAGACAAATCCTAATCCTGATCACTTCCATGAACCCACCTGACATGCAGTTGTATGAAGGCTGGAGCACATCAACGTCTGTAGCACCTTTACATAAAGCCAGAGTGCTCAAGGCATCCTGGACCTCACCCAGTGGGAGGGAGGGTGATGTTCTGCCAGGTGGAAGCCTCAAGTCTTGCTGGTCTCCTTTCACGGCAGGAGAGGCTTAGCTGGAAATATAATCGCTGCTGAAGGTCAGGCTGTGCCCGGTGGCCGAGGCGCTTGGCAAGCCTTCCCCTGGGTGGCCTAGATTTGCACCGCTCGGCAGCCTCTCTTCCCAGTCGGCAGGGGCGCCGCAGCTGGATGGCTCAGCGTCCACCAAAGGGAAGCAGGAAAACCGGCAGCTGGCCGCCTCCGAGAAGCTTTTCGTGTTCCCAATGAGATCCAAGATCAAAACCGTTTTCTAAAACTGTTTTCCACTTGCTAAAATTAAGGTGATTATTATTATTTTTCAGGAAATCTGCTGTGTACGCGTTTTATTTTTAAATGTCATCATTTTGTACAGGAGCACAAAACTCATGAGTTCTGTCCATGCTGAAGCGGGGTCCTGGGTTGGAGGCGCAACACCAGCATCTCCCTCCTAGTGTCATTGGTTGCCAGGGGCAAGGCTCTAGGGCTAGTGGGGACCGGATGAAAGCCCGCCTGGGGCTCTTGATGTGGGGGTGATTGGTGGATATGCCTCCCCGCTCCGCCGCCCAGGGCCCTGCTCCGTAACAGCTCCATGTCGTCGGGATGGTCTGATGGTACCCTGCTCACCACCCTTCTGCTTCCCATGCTGCCACTTGCACGGGCTGCTGCCCTGAAGAGTCTCAGGTTGCATGAGCTGCATCCTCATTGCTGCAGCCAGTGGATGTCAGAAAGCACTTCCACCTGATCGGCCAGTTTCTCCTTGGCTAAGGTGAGGAGGCTGGAGGATAGGATACAAAGAGCCAGGAAGGTGCCATCTGGGCAGAGCACTGCAGCCTGGGGCAGGTTCTTACTTATCTTGGCAGATCTCTTTTTTTAGCCACAAAGACTTCTTCTCTACTGCCACCCCTCCCCTCCCCACCAACAACATCCTGGGAGATTTTTCTCTGAGTGGCTCTGGGAATGATTCATCTAAGGCAGTGGATTTCTGGAGCTTGGGACTTCCCTTTCCTGGGGGTGTGGGTGGGGTGTTGCTGAGAACACTTGGGAGGGTCCATCACCCATCAGGAGTGGCGAGGCTGGCACCCCAGTGCAATGTGCCAGGGGGGTTGACAGCTACCCCAGAGAAATGGGTGGGAGCCCAAACACTTAGCAGGATTTCTGGGCTTCACTTCTCTGCATCAGTCCCTCTCTGGAGGAGGTCATAGGCGCAGGATCATAGGCTTTTGGTTGGCTCAGAGTTCCCTGGACAGTGGCATTTCTGGTTTACAAGTCCGAGACCCAGTCTCCCCGCAGGAAGATGACAAGTGATGGAAAGGCAGCCCCTCACCTGTTCCAGGCAGCTCCTCCGCTCACCCTGCAGGGTCCCTGCCAGCAGCAAACCTTTCCGAGCCACTGAGTCCTCATCTCAGGGGTCGGGATCCTAGCACCCCCTTTTGGAGGTGTCCTAGGATGGCAGATGTGCGGTGGCCTGGCGTGTTCCGCCCAGTGCCCGCCCGCCCGCGGCCTGTTGAGGCAGGCGTTTGCTCCTTGCCCTCTCTAGCTTTGAGGTCAGTTGTCCCCACATCCTTGAGGATCCCAAAGGGGCTTTTAAACTGCTCAGTGAGAACTTGCCTTGAGGCCCAACACATGCCTCCAAAGAACCCACTTTTAGGGGGCATGAAGGCCAAGGTTTTTTGTGGTAAAAGGGGGTGACCCAAAGCTCACTGCCTCCCCCTCAAATTCCCACCTCGCCTCCCCGCCCTCATTGCCTGCCTCTTGTGGAATTACAATCATCTGCTTGGTATTTGCTATTTCCACTCGCCTTCAAGCTGTTCCAGGCAAAGGCTGACTTTCATCACCCTCACATCCCTGGGACTGGACACAGAGCAGGGGCCCCGTGAATGCCTGCTGGGTTCATGCTGTAATTCCTCCCCTTTAATTTCGTCCAAATTAACATTTTCCTCTTTGGCAAAGATAGTACATGCTCACTGAAGAACATTCTTACCACACAGAAACATGTGCCAAAAGCGACCAGCTTCACAAACATCCTCTCAAGTCCTGTTCCCCAGATAGCCAGGGTCAAGGTTTTAGAGGACACCAAACTTTCAGACTTTTCCTTATGCACACACAGATAGATAGGTGCTGGCGTGTGAGGAATTCTACAGTAATGAGATCTCACCATGCATTCCGTTTTACAGTTTTTAAAAAAGTCACGGAGCTCCTTCCACGTTAACCAATGAAGATAATGCACTTTTTTCCTAATAACTGTGTACCATTCCTTATACCCATGTGCTGTGACTCACTCACCAAGGCTGTTCACTAAAGCCATTTTTAAGGGTTTCCACACTCTTTCTGTCATAAGCTAGGCTGTGGGAAATGTCCCTCTGTCCATCTCTGTGCCCCTGTCCACCCAAATTGGTGGAACCAACCCCTTCCTTTCACAGGATACCAGCGCCATTTGTAAGTCGTTGACAGGACGTTGCTTTGCTTCAGCAAACTCCTCCCTTTGTACATGTCAAGTTGCTCCCGTGTGGGTCAATGTTCCCGGGAGCCATCTGGGTTTCCCAAAATGGGAGTAATGGTCTTTTATGACGGGGCCATCCAGTGACCAGTCACCGAGAAAACCTAGTCTCCCTTTTGCTCCAGTAGGACTGTATGCTGCATGAGGACAGGGAGGGCCGTTTCTTCTAACCCTTCCCCTCCCCAGGACTCCTCATCCAGGGCCCTGCACATGGGGGACTCAGGGTGGCCGCTGACTGCCAAGGAAGAAGGGCCGAGGCGGGAGCCCCAGGCTGGTGGCACTTTGTCCCTCAAACCTGCAAAGGTCATCACCGGGCTTTGCACTCCTCAGCCACCTCGCTCCCCTGGCAGTAAAACATCATTTTCTATTAAATGATATGTCTGACATTTACCAAATTTTTATGTGACAATTTAGAAGGAACTGGTTGCATTAAACAGCCTTATTAATATTGCAGTAACATGATTAGGGAAAATCATGCCTGTTAGACCACAGGGCTCTGACTGATGAGCTCTGAAGAGAGGAGGCACAGAGGTCTCTATTGGCCAAAACACCTTCAGCTCAACTCACATGCAGTTACTGAAAGCCAGAGACGAAGTCCTGTGATCACACAGCCCTACAGAGCAAGGGTGATGTCAAGAGCCCTTCGGGAACTCTGGACTGTGCGTTTCCAACTTGGAAGTACAGAGTATGCTCATTAGACTTGGGGGGATTCCTACTAATGGATATTTAAACCACCCAGAAAGCCTCCTCTGGTGAGGTCCCAGCTGGGCTGGACCCGGTCCTGCTCTTTGATGTTTGATTGGGACTTCATTGTCTGCGCACGTCTCAACCATCTTCGGAGGGAGGCAGCAGAGGGCATGGGTCAAATCATGCCTGGAGTCAGACCTCCCTACTGTCGTGTGAACTTGGGCAAACCGTCAAACCTTTCTGAGCCTTGGTGGCTTTGCCTGTGAAGAGGAATGATTGTGTTGTCCACTGCACAGGGTCATTGTAAGGGTCAAGTGGGCTCGGGCACATGCCCCCTTGGCACAGCTCCTGACCCACTGAAGAACAGTTTTACCAAGCAGAAAGATTGAACGAAAAGCAACGACCTTCACAAATGTCCTCTGAAGTCCCACTCCCCAGAGATAGCCAGGGTCAAGGTTTTAGAGGACACCATGCCTTCAGACTTTTCCTTATGTACACACAGAGAGATAGCTGTGGGCATGTGGAGAATTCTATAGAAATGAGACCTCACCTTGCATTCCATTTTGCAATAGGTTTTTAAGCCACAGAGCTCTTTCCATGTTAACCAATACAGATATGCACTTTTTTTTCTAATAACTATGTTATTAGAAAAATAACACACTTTGTGCTCAGCACCTGTGGGCTCCCACTGGGGCTCAAGGTGGTCCCTGCAATCTCTGTTTCCAGCCCCAGCTGGGAACACACTGGAAATACTTTTGGAGACTATGTAAATCTACAGAAGAGCACAAGATAAAGGGCTATGGCTCCCCCGAGGGTTTTCAGCCCTCTGGGGGCAGACATGTGGAGCAAACGGAAATGAGGCAAGAGCACCTACGGGGCCCCAGACGGACAGGACAGACAGGGAATGGCTTCGCCCCACAGGAGGGCCGGGGAGCCGCCATCGGCAGGAGGTGGTAGCATTCGAGATTGGCCTTGAGGAACAAACTGGGATGCTGCACTTTGGCGAGGGGGTGAAGCTCTGGGTTTGAAATAGTGGCTTGTGGTCCACAGCTGCCTTGGAGCACTTGGGCTAAGGTGACAGTGTGTGCTGTGACACCCAGGCCTTGGGGCGCATTGTGCTGCTGGAGGGGGATGGAGCTGGGTCAGGGGCTTAAGGATGCCTGGGAAGGGGCCAAAGAGCAGGCTGAGCCCAGCGGAGGGCTCTGCACACAGCCCAAGAATTCCCTTCACGGCAGCACAGAAAGTGTGCGTGTCAGGCAGGCATTGCCCTGGAGCAGGTGGAGGGGAGCCCAGAGGGGGTCCCCAGCAGAATCCAGGAGGAGGTGGTGAGGCCACCCCAGGACAAGCAGGGCCTGGGGCAGAGGAGGGAGAGCAAAGGTGAGAGCAGGGGGGCTGAGAGAGCACTGGGGGTCGGGGGGCGCCATCCTTCCATCCTCCCTGGGCCTTTGCACGGCTTCGCCCGGGCACTGTGGGGCATTTCCCAGATTTGTGGAGGTTGTCAAATGTGCCCCCTGTTCTCAAGGAGCAGGGAAAGTGAGTGCAGATGGCAAAGGGCTGCAGGGCTGGACCACAAGGCGGTTGGAGGCCAGGACAGTGGACCTGGCAGGGATGCAAGGCGGAGTGCGGTGGTGAGGGCGGGTGAGGGATGGGAGAAGGGGAGGGAAGGCAGAGGATGGGGAGAGGAGGGGAGCAGGGAGGTGCGGAGGGGAGGGGAGGACCAGGAGGGAGAGAGGAGGTGGGGGAGCGAGGAGTGGAGGATTGGAGGAGGGGGGAGGGGGTGAAGAGGGGAGGAAGAGGGTGAGGAGGGGAGGGGGAGGAGGGCAGGAGAAGTGGGGAAGAGAAGGAGGGGGGGTAGAGGCAAGAACCAACCTGCAGGGAGTTAGCCTGTGAGCCAGGGCACAGAGGGGAGGGCATGGGCCTCAGCGTCCTTCATTAAGACCTCAGCTCTTCAATGACAGAGGATGTTTCTTTCTTTTTCCTCTGGTTATACAACAGTTTATGTTCCTTATAGAAAAGGTGAGCCATAGATAGGTCAAAAGTAGAAAATAGCCTGTGAGGTCCCACGGCTCCCGGCGATCACTGCTGAAAAGTGGGGGCTGGTCTTCATGACAGCTCACGTCCAGATGTTTCTTCTCGGGGTTTTGAGAGGCTGATGGGCTGAAGCTCCAAGGAATGACTCGAAGGTCCTGCTGGAGTACTCCTGGGGTGCTTTAACCCCAAGGATCTCTGAGCAGACAGAGGAGGAGCCGGGGTGTGTGAGCCTGTGGAGGACTCACACTGGTGAGGAGCGCCCAGAAAACTGGTTCCTAGGGTGTCCCCCCACATCTGGGGGAAGCCCCACCTAGTCTGGCTCCTGGCCTGGCCCTGAAGCCTAGGTTTGAAATTGCAGCTTGATGATCCACAGCTGCACTTTGGCTTGCCAGCACCCTCCTGAAAAACTAAAGGTCTTGCCAATTCAAGAGCACTCCGGGAAGCAGGAATGAGGCTGGGGTCTGGGGCAGAGGGAGGAAGAAGAAGAGAGAGTCTATGAGGGCACTGGCAACCCCCAGCTCTGGGCCTGCACCCTCTCCCTGCTTTCTTGGGCTCCTGGGAGCGGTGGATCTTGGCCTCCAAGTCCTGCTGGGCTGCTGCCCTGGGCTGACCCACCCTCCC
>CM052659.1:5470579-5525727 GCA_028533165.1 Leontopithecus rosalia
TCCTGCCCCTGCCTCGCCCCGTCTCCTGCCCCTGCCTCGCCCCGTCTCCTGCCCCTGCCTCGCCCCGTCTCCTGCCCCTGCCTCGCCCCGTCTCCTGCCCCTGCCTCGCCCCGTCTCCTGCCCCTGCCCTGCTCTCCACCTGACAGCGTCAGCCATGCGTGCTCTCCAGGCTTGGGTCTCCCCGAACTCTCATTCATGTCCTTGCCTTTGCCTCCGCTTCCACCCAGATGCTGCGTCCTGGGAGAGGTCTCTCGGCTGCCACCCACTCACAGCCGTTCTCAAACCCACTCAATGGCCGTCTCTGGTGGGGCCCCTTCCCCTCCTGCAGTTCCGGGCCTGCCCAGGGTGGGCCTCTGAGAGTCCTTGTTCTTCCTTCCCACTGGACTGCAAACTGGTCAGAGTCAGGGCTGTGGCACCCACAACACCCCACGTGAACCTTGGCTGTGATAGCTGCTCAGTGAATATTAACTGAACAAATCAGTGAATGTCAGCGTAGAGTTTCGAGCCGAGCCCCTGGGAGCCCTGGGGAGGAGCCATGAAGGAAAAGAGTTCCTCCAGCCTTGTTCTGGAGTCTTGGTCATTACCATCTCTCTGAATGGGTGGCCTATTCTTTTCAGGGACCTCCAGTGACAATTTATGTGAACAAAACTGTGGTTTAATGCTCTTGGGAAATACAAATTGACTTTTTTTTTTGAGACAGTCTCGCTTTGTCACCTAGGCTGGAGTGCAGTGGTGTGATCATAGCTCACTGCAACCTCCGCCTCCCAAGTTCAAGCAATTCTTGTGCCTCAGCCTCTCGAGTAGCTGGGATTACAGGCGCCTGCCACCATGCCTGGCTGAGTTTTGTGTTTTTAGTAGAGATGGGGGTTTCGCCATGTTGGTCGGACTGGTCTCGAACTCATGACCTCAGGTGATTCACCCACCTCGGCCTCCCAGTGCTGGGATTACAGGCATGAGCCTCCGTGCCCGGCCAAAAATACAAATTGACTTCTGCCTCTGAGTTCTGGAAGCCCTAGCTATCCCTCATCCCATTCTCAACTCTCCACAAAGACATCGTGGCCCCTAGAGATGATAATCTAAAGTGTGCCCTGACCTGCCAGGTTCTCCTCTTGCCAGCCTTTCTAGGGTTATAGCAAGAATTGAATGAGTCTGACTGCATAAAGCACTAGCTATGGGATAGTGCCATTGGCTATCCTTGCTTTTATTCAGAAAAATGAGGCTGGCTACGGCGGCTCACACCTATAATCCCAGCACTTTGGGAGGCAGAGTCCAGGAGTTTGAGACCAGCCTACCAACATGGTGAAACCCCCGTCTCTACTAAAAATACAAAAATTAGCCGGGGTGTGGTGGTGGGCACCTGTTGTCCCAGCTACTCAGAAGGCTGAGGCAGGAGAATCGCTTGTGCCCTGGAGGCGGAGGTGGCAGTGAGCAGTGATCACGCCATTGCACTCCAGCCTGGGTGACAAAGCGAGTGTCTCCAAAAAAATAAGAAAGAAAAAGGAAAGCACGTGCTGGATCTCCGAGAACAAAGCTTCAGGAGCACGGGCTTCCGGGTCCTGCTCGGGGTACAGCCAGGGCGGGAGCAAACACGGCCGTCTCGTGGCTTGTGGGGCCTTTTAGGGCCTACGAATCTATCCAGTCGTTTGTTCTCCGATAAGAAAACCTCTTTTACGATTTTCAATTTGCCCTTATTTTAATGAAAAGAAGCTGGGGATGGACTGCCCAAGAAGGAGCTAATCAAATAAAGCAAATTGGTGCTACCTTCTCCTTGTCCTGATTATTCCTATGGCTCCAGCTGGAATTTATTATGAAAAGCAATTGGTTTTCATATCTGGCAGATTGCAGCCTGGGCCGGGCCCGTCAGCCTTTTCTTCCCCCTCTTTCCATAAATAGCTGAGAGTGGCCGGGCTGCGGGGTGCGGGGGAGGAGGACACGGAGTGCTTGTAACCAGTGTTCTTGCTCCTTGTCCCCCAAATTGGGAAGACCCCTGTAAACAAGTCGGAAGAAGTTTCCAGGTTGAAAGTTAATAAGCCAGTCCCTTCCCGTGAGATTCGGGCTGTCGCTGTGGCTTCTTGGGGTTCCGCGTGGCATCCTGTCAACCTTGCTGCCTGCCAGGCATCAATTACCGCCCTCGCTGGGTTCGTGCGAGGGAGAGATAAGCATAGGAGACATTCCCTCACCGCGCTTTTTCACTCCCCTTGCAACAAAAGGAAGAACTGTGGGAACAATTTAAATCAGGCTCAGCCCGCCCTTGCTCTAGATGAAGTGTTTCGCCATGGGCGGTTCTCAAGGTTCCCGAAGTACGGTGAGTTGTTGCAGCTATAGAAGGGGAGTGGTAGTTGGGGCGTGCCAGGGATTTGAAACAAGACATGAGGAAGGGGTGCAGTGGGGCGGTTCCCTGGTTCTGCCACGTTGGGGAAGTTACTTCCCTTCTCTGTGCCCCAAGCCTTCTCACCCTGTAAAATGAAGATAGCAATACCTAGCTACTAAAGTGACTGTGGGATTAAGATGAGACCTGGGTGTAAAGGGCCCTCCCTGGCAGCAGGCACAAGGTACACGCGGAATAAATGGCAGCTCTTCTTGTGTGGCAGCTGTCCTGGTTGCTGTTAACGTTTGAGTCCAGGCCACGTACCTCTAATGGTGCATGGAAATCAGGCCATTCTGTGTTGGAAAGATCAGAAAGAAAGTGCAGGTGCATGAAGCATGTAAGCTGCAATGAAGGGCGACGTTTCTTGTTTTCCAGCTGTCCACTGGAACAGAGACTCAGCACTGGCTGCAGGAATAGCGTCCACCCTTCTAGAAAGCTGCAGGCCCTGTCTTGTCCCAGGAGCCTGATTGACATTTGGGGGTCAGGGCTGGGAGGCAGTTGGAACTGCATGAACTTCATTTCCCTCCAGCCAGGCCCTTCCGTGTGCCTTGTGGCAGGAACGACGGGACCAAAGGCGATGGGAGGAAAGGGAGGCACTGCCCTAGGGTTTGCGTTCCGGCTGGAAAAAGGATTCTTTAGAAGCCATCCAGGTACTGTTCCTGGAGTCCCACTGGGAACCAGGACATCATCTGATCTGCAAGAACAGATCTGGATTGAGTGGTGCAGTAGCCGGCCAACGTGGACAGAGCTTATGGCACAAAATCTGCTGCCCAGGCCAGGCCTGGTGGAAGGGGCTGACGGGAGAACGGTCCCCTGCAAGTCCATGGGTCGCTGGAATAGCAGGTTGGGTCTCAGTTGTCTGCACAGAGGAAATTGGGGGGTGCTGAGGTCCTGTAAACGATCAGTTAGTGACAGAGGAAGTGGGGGTTTGAGGGAGAGAGGCCGTGAACCAGACCTGTTTTGGATGTGTTGATTTCTGAAGTGAGACGCCGGAAAGAGGGGCCATGCTTTTTATTTTGCAGAATTAACCTAGTCTCAGATTCAATCCCCAGCTGCTCCGTAAATTTCTAGTTAACATCCACACGCAAAACGTCTCAAGAACATATCACCCCTCTGGTCCTCAGTTATTCATCATCTTTTATCTACTTGATTTGAAAAATATCACTCCCTAAAGTGATAGGTGAGTATGTGAGCAGCAAGTGTTTGGGGATGGCCTCTGCCGTGGGTTTGCCAGCTGCACCCCACTCACTATGCACCATTCCGTTACTCTCTCGGTCCCCTCACTGTTACTCCCCACGGGGAACCCTACCAAAGGGACAAGGCCTGTTATTAGTTACGGAGAAGATGTGCTGTGTGCCAGGCAGCATCCCGGGCACCTTACACCCATCCTGTTCGCTTCAGCAGAGAGACCAAGTTGTTTGCTCAAGGTCACACAGGTTGGCCGGGCGCGGTGGCTCATGCCTGTAATCCCAGCACTTTTGGGAGGCCGAGGCGGGCGCATCTCCTGAGGTTGGGAGTTTGAGACCAGCCTGACCAACATGGAGAAACCCTGTCTCTACCAAAAAATGCAAAAATTAGCCAGGCATAGTGGTGCATGCCTGTAATCCCAGCTATTCCAGAAGCTGAGGCAGGAGAACTGCTTGAACCCAGGAGGTGGAGGTTGTGCCACTGCACTCCAGCCTGGGCAACAAGAGCGATACTCTGCCGAAAAGAAAAGAAAAGAAAAGAAAAAAAATCACACAGCTCTTAAGGAGCTGAGCTAAAATGTAAGAAACAACCTAGATCTCACTCTAACTCCCATGATAATCTTCTTTGAAAAAACATTCTATTCTGGAAAATTTTAAACATCCACAAATATAGAGACTAGCATAATGAATTCCCATGTACTTATCACTCACCTTTAATATGGTCCGTCTTTATTTTTAAAGCGGAAAAGACAATTTTATTATGGAAATATTGGATGGTTTTATAGGATTCAGAGAGAGAGATACAGCTAAAGCTTGGGCCCAGGATGGCAGCAGGGATGAGATTCGGTGGTCGAGAGCAAGTGGCTAGAGTCAGACGGTCTGGATTTGAATCCTGACTCTCACACTCGCTAGACCTCTGAAAATTTGCTTAAGCACTCAGTGTACTCAGCTCTAAAATGGGTATAAGAACAGTGCTTCCTCAGAGGTGGTTCTGCGCGTTAAGCAGTTAATGTGTGCAAAGAGCAGGATATGGAAAAGACTCACTCCAGAGCAAGGCTGGAGGAGCTCCTTCGTGGCTCCTCCCTGGGCTCCCAGGAGCTCGGCTTGAAACTCTATGCTGATGTTCACGGATTTGTTCAGTTTATATTTACTGAGCAGGGCCAGGCGCAGTGGCTCACACTTGTAATCCCAGCCCTTTGGGAGGCAGAGGCAGGCAGATCACCTGAGGTCAGGAGCTCAAGACCAGCCTGGCCAACATGGTGAAACCCTGTGTCTCCTAAAAATACAAAAATTAGCCAGGCGTGGGGATGTGCACCTGTAATCCCAGCTTCTAGGGAGGCTGAGGCAGGAGAAATGCTTGAACTCAGGAGGTGGAAGTTGCAGTGAGCCAAGATCACGCCATTGCACTCCAGCCTGGTGACAGAGTGAGACTCCATCTCAAAACAAAACAAAATATAGTTACTATCTTGGCTGAGCATTCCCATGGGGTGCTGTGGGCACCACAGCCCTGCCTCTGGGTAGCTTGCAGTCCAGTGGGGAGGAAGAACAATTGGATCTAGTGCCTGCTCTTCAGAAGCACTCAATAGCTGCTGGTTCTTTGAATCCTTCTTGTTATTATTTCATGGTTAATCTTATTTCATCCATACTCTTCCATTCCTTCCCTCAACACTGTTTGGAATCTGCTGCCCGGGCCAGGCCTGGTGGAAGGGGCTGACGGGAAAACATCTCTCAGACATTGTATAATTTCATCAGTAAATATTTCAGTATATTTCTCTAAAAGGTAAGTTCCCTTTAAAAAAACACGTCCGAACTACAGCCGTCACAGTCACGAATGAATAGTACTTCCCAATCTCGTTACATACCCCGTTGCTGTTCAACATTTCAGTGGTTTCCCAAATTCCAGCTTCGTTTAACAGTTTGTATGGCTCAGCCAGTATGCGAGTCAGGGTGATTATCTCTTTGCCTTTTTCAGTCTCTGTGTTCCCATTCCAGCACACTCCTTCTCTTTTTTTCTCCCTTACTTACTCATTCTTCCTCAGAGAATTTGTTAAAGAAGCCAGGTCATTCATGCCGTCGAGTTTTCCATAGTCTGGATTTTGCTGGCTGTATCCCCAAGGCATCCTTTCCCGGGTCCCAGTGCCCTCTGCGGATTGGAGAAAGTGGAGGTCAGAGCAAGAGTTCTGAATAGCTTCAAGGTCAAGTTTTTTTGTTCGTTTGTTTTTTTGGCAGCAGCAGAATGTACTTCCATCAGGGGATGTCTTAGTCCATTTGTGTTGCTGTGATGGAATACCACAGACTGGGTAATTTATAAGCAATAGAAGTTTATTTGGCTCCCAGTTCTGGAGGCTGGGAAGTTCAGGAGCATGGCACCTGGTGAGGGCCTTTGTGCTGCATTGTCCGGTGGTGGAAGGTGGAAGGAAAAGAGAGGGCAAGAATGAGAGGATGAGAGATAAGGCGGGGGCCACCACACTCACTCCTCTAATAACTCACTCACTCCCAAGATAATGACGTTAATTCATTCATGAGCTCATCACCTCTTATAAGGCCTGACCTCCCAGCAGCGTTGTAGTGTTGCAGATTAAGTTTCCAACACATGACCTTTAGCGGGGCACAGTCACACTATAGCAGGGGACACGTCCTATCTGGTTGTCTCTCTTGTGGTGTCAGCCATCATTGGTGATCCATGCTCAGATCCATCAATTCATTGGGGATTGCAAAATAATGATATTGTAATTCTCTCATTTCTTCATTTATTGGCCGGAGTACTTTTTATAGAGAAAGTCCTTTCTCCTCCTATTTGGTAGCTCAAAAGAATAGTTTGTACAGGGAAGGTAGGATACGTGCCTAATCCACCCCCCCACCCATTTTTCTTTAAGTTTTCAAAATAATGTGTTGGATCTCTAGTATCTTCCAACAATGAGCAATTAGTTTTTTGTTCATTTGAGGACTATTATGAACTCATGGATTGAAACATAATGTATTTTAGTTGAATGTTGATGTTCAAATTGTGCCATCTTTGGTTAGTGGGAACCTATTCAAGTTGGTTCTGGAGTTTTCATCTTCTTCTTTTTCTTAAAATTGAGATGTGGTCTCACTTTGTCACCCAGGCTGGAGTACAGTGGTGCTGTCTTGGCTCTCTGTAACCTCTGCCTCCTAGGCTCAGGTGATTCTCCCACCTCAGCTTCCTGAGTAGCTGGGACCACAGGCATGCGCCATCACATCCAGCTACTTTCTTGTATAGACAGGGGTTTTGCTATGTTGCCCAGGCTGGTCTTGAACTCATGAGCTCAAGCAATCCACCTGCCTCAGCCTCCCAAAGTGCTGGGATTACACATATGAGTTACCACAACTGGTCTGGAGTCCTTTTCATATTAGTTTAAATCTTCGACACAGCAAACATCATACTTAATGATGAAAGACTATATGCTTCCCCTAAAATCAGAACAGAGAAAATTGTTGATTCTCACCACTTCTATTCAACATTGGACTGGAGTTGCCAGCCAGTGCAATAAAGCAAGAAAAAGAAAAGTATCTACAATGGGAAGAAGAAAGTGAAGCTACCCTTATTCACAGGTGACTTAATTATATATGTAATCCATCAGAAAGAATCTACAAAAAAAATTTGCTATAACTAATAAATGAGTTTAGCAAGGGTCACAGGATAAGATCAATGTACAGAATTCAATTGTATTTCTACATAGTACAAATGAACAATCCAAAAATGAAATTGAGAAAACAATTTCATTGATAATAGCATCAAAAATAATAAAGTACTTAGGATAAATTTAATTTACAAAGTGTAAAACCCGTATATTGAAAACTACAAAGTCTTAATCAGAGAAATGACAGATTTACATGGATGGAGAGACATTCCATGTTCTGCGACTGGAAGTGGTTGGAAGACTCAATATTTTTAGGATGGAATTCTCTCAAAATTGATTTCTAGATTCAGTGCAACTCTGATCAAAATTCTAGCAACCTTTTTCCTCAGAGATTGTCAAGCTAACCCTAAAGTATAAATGGGAATACAAAGGAGTTAAAATAGCCAAAACAATTTTACAAAAGAAGAACAAAGTTGGAGGAATTACAGTCCCTGATTTCAAAATTTATTATAAAGCTGCTACAATCAAAATAGATAGTATTGGCATAAGGAGATAGTGGAACAGAAGAGAAAGTTCAGAAATAAAATCTTACGTTGATGGTCAATTTATTTTCAACAAAGGTGCAAACTCAATTCAGTGGAGTTGGGGGTGAAGAAAATAGGCTTGTTTAATTTAAAAAATGGTGCTGGGATAATTGGATATTTAATGACAAAAATAGGCTTGACCTTTACCTCACACCATATGCAAAAATTCACTCAAAATGGATCATGACCTAAATGCAAAAGCTAAATGTATGAAAGTCTTAGAAGAAAACATAAGACATTTTTATGACCTTGGGTTAGGCAAAACACTCTTAGATGAGGCTAAATACTATTCATAAAAGAAAAGATCGATAAATTGGAACTTAACCAAAGTAGAAAATGTTTACTTTTTTAAAGGAACCATTAAGCCATTGAGAAAAAGAGGAGACAAGTTATGGACTGGCAGAAAGTATCTGCAAATCATATGTCTGATAAAGGACTTGTATCTCGATTATGTGTAAAGAGCTTCTAAAACTCAAAAAGCAAGAAGACAACTCAATTAAAAATAGGCAAGAGATTCAGATAGATCGGATGTCTGTTTGAATGGCTAACAAGGACATGAAAAGGTGCCCAACACCATTAGTTATGAGGGAAATGCAAATTAAAACCACGATGCACTCCCTAGGATGCCTGTAACCCAAAAGACAGATAATGTCAAACGTTGGGGAGAATGTGGAGAAATCGGAACGCTCCTCCATTCCTAAGGGGAATGAGGGGGAAATGGTGCAGCCATGAAGGCAAACAGTCTGGCAGTTCTATTACTGTCTAATCAGATGTAAATGTCTTTCACATATTGTCCCTGGGATTGGATTCCTGGTTGGGGAAGTTTTCTCTACTTTGAGGTTATGGAGAAATTCACCCACATTTTCCTGTAGAGTAGATATGATTTTATTTATTGCATTGAAGTCTCTGGACCATTGAGAATCAGTGCTGCTGTAGGATGTGAGGGGTAGACCCATTTTTGTCTTTCCATGTGCCTCCTAGGTCTCCTAGATTCACTTATTAAAAACTTGACCCCTTCTCTCACTGACTAGAGATACCCCCTGACTGTGTATACTAAATTTGTATATGTAAGTGAGATTATTTCTGAATTTTCTATTCTGTTTCATTGGCTTGTCTATGCATGTGTAAATTCCATACTTTTAAAGATATGAAAGTTTTCTCATATGTATTGATAGCTGGTAATGCTAGTCCCTATGCCTTGGCCTCCTTTTTGAGGTTTATTTGGCTATTCTTAGTGCGTCTTCCTTTCAAATAAACTTTACGATAAAATGTTCTAGATCCAGAAAAATTCCGGATGGGATTGTCATTGTTATGACATCACATTTACAAGTTAACTTGGGAAGATGAGCATCTTCATGATCGTAACTCTTCCTAACCAAGACATGTCATGTTTTTTCGTGAATCAAAACCTGCTTTTGTGTCTTTTAGAATATTTTTAGAGTTTTTCTTTTTAGGTTTTGGGAATTTCCCGTTAAATGTATGCTTAGGTATTTAATTTTTTTCTATAGTAAATGAGAACTTCCATCATTTCATTGATCTATCTACTCAGTAGCTTATATTTTAATTATCTAGCCAAGATATATAAGATATATATCTACATACACACATGCATTCATACAATAACTATAAGCTATTGGCTGATAGTCTATAAACCAATAGCTTATAGATATTTTATATCTTATATAATATACACAGTCTTACTCTCTGTAATCTGTAATCTTACTGAGACTGTATTAAATATAGTAGATCTTATAGAATACTTATAAGCCAATAGCTTAGAGATATTTTATATCTTATATAATATGCGCAATCTTACTCTCTGTAATCTATAATCTTACTGAGACTGTATTAAATAAAATAGATCTTATAGAATATTTATAAGCCAATAGCTCAGAGATATTTTATATCTTATATAATATACACAGTCTTACTCTCTGTAATCTGTAATCTTACTGAGACTGTATTAAATATAATAGATCTTATAGAATATTTATAAGCCAATAGCTTAGAGATATTTTATAAGCACACACTCTGTATCTTTCTTGGCTAGATAGATAATTAAAATATAAGCTAATTTTATATGCGTTTCTTTACCGTTATCATCTATAGCAGGTGTGCACTGATCTTTTTGCCATCTTGCGCTGAGCACTCTTGGTTTTGCTCACTATTAGTCTCTTAGATAAAAGGTTTCCTTGGCTAGCAACCTCCCTGGTGAGAACAGGGCTCCCTGTTGTCTTCATATTTCTCTTGACATGCCTCTGCACTGCTGCAGTGGAGGTCTCAGAAGGTTTTCCTGTGGCTTTCTCACACTGGCAGCGTTTGTTTAGCTTCCCCAGAAGACCTGCGATGAAGGCTTGAGTGTGAGCAGTTTGTCTGAGAAGCTATCCCAGGAAACATCAGTCAGGACATGTGGAAGTGAAAGAGAAGGAGGAATGCAATTGAAGGGCCATTCTCCCTGCAAGTCACCACCGTGGGAACGGAAGCTTATGAGCAGAGAGGAATTTCACATAGATCACCCAGAGCAAGCCCCTCCACAGGGCAGGGAAGCCTGGGATTGGCCCACAGTGACCGCAGCACAGGGCAGGGAAGCCTGGGATTGGCCCACAGTGACCTCAGCACAGGGCAGGGAAGCCTGGGATTGGCCCACAGTGACCTCAGCACAGGGCAGGGAAGCCTCCAACTGGCCCAGAGTGATCCCAGCCACCGGGCAGGGAAGTCTGGGATTCACCAACCAAATCCCTGTCCATTAGATAAGGGGTGCTTTCAGGGTGGTAATGATCACCCAGCTCGTAGAACAGAACCGAGACCGGCCCCACAGCCTGTGCCAGCCCAGCAGCCTTAGGGGCGACTCTGCAGTCGATCAACTCAGTGCGTTTCCTGCCTGGACACTTTGTGGCTAGAATGGTTTGATTGTATGTTGAGGATAATAGTACTTACCTCCTAGGGTGGGGGCGAGGATGCAAGTAGCGTGGATGAGAGATACAGGTTATAGGTATAGGTACGGATATGGTTTGGGTATACATGATGCAGACATGCCAGTGATGAGCTCCGCCGGCACTGGGCACACAGCAGGTCAGTAACGACCGGCAGGTGGTGGCATTACTAAGTTGCAGGGCTTCCATGCCTCCTCCACGAAGCTTCTGTTATCCTGTCTGCAATTCTGTCCCTATTTGCCCGCTCTTCTTGCGGGGAGGGGGGCTATCTTTTATGCCATCATGAAGTGTATTAAGCCCTCCCCTGACTGGGTCCTGGAATCTAACCCACCCGTCATTCCTCCCTGAGCAGGACCCCACTTCCTTCCTCCTTCCTCTGATCCCTTCGGACCAGCTCTGACTTATTTATTTATTTTTTTTGAGATGGAGTCTTGCCCTGTCACCCAGGCTGGAGTGCAGTGGCACAATCTCAACTCACTGCAGCCTCCGCCTCCTGGGTTCAAGCGATTCTCTTGCCTCAGCCTCCTGAATAGCTGGAATTACAGGCACCTGCTACCATACCTGGCGAATTTTTTGTATTTTTAGTAGAGACAGGATTTCACCATGTTGGCCAGGCTGGTCCCAAACTCCTGACCTCTAGTGATCCATCTGCCTTGGCCTCCCAAAGTGCTGGGTCTGCCTTGCTTTCGATTCCTTTCTGGGATGGCAGGATAGCCCCATTTTCTTTGCCTCAGGGGCACATGGGCCCTTCTGCAGCTGTGTTTCCCCTTCGATGTTCCTTGGACCCTGAGCTGTGGTAGGGACCTTCCCCATCACACAGAGCCAAACAAGTTCTCATAAAATCAGACTGGTGGATTAAATACGATTAGGTGGTTCATTATTGCAAGTTAAAATGATGATTCCATTTATTAAGGCCACTTAAGTTGGACACTGCAGTTCCCTGTGGGATTGTGTGCTGCTCAAAGTGCCAGGTGACAGGGCTGCTCTCAGAATGCCATAGGGCAGGTCACCGGAGGAAGGTGGGCTTCCTTGGGTGAGTGCAGTTGTGATTCCGACTGTGTCCGTGACAGCGTCTGGGAGAGTCCCCTCTCTGTGGGTCATGCCACTTGTGATGTGGGAATGTTAGCCCGAGGACACTGCTGAGGTCATTAGTCATATTTAGAAAGGGCAAGGAATGGAACAAAGCACAATTCATGTCTTAGCTCACGAGAGGCTGGACTGGATCAGTCGGGTCTTTTTTGGTAGATGAAGCATCTTCATTCTCCAGTCACAGAAAACCCCTCCACAGAAGAAGACATGACATGGCCATACTCTCATGAATGCCTTCATTCCTTCCGGAGAGGATGAGCCACACGCGGAGCCCATCTGTTTGATCAAACATGTTCCCTTGCTTATTCTTTAGGCAGTGGTCCTAAGCAGTCAGTGAACTTCAGGCTTTCCGCTGATCCCATGATCTTCTAATGGGTCTTTCGGGGGCGGGGAGGCCTTACAGGAGGGTGAAGATTAAGGACAAACATCTAGAGAGGAGCTGAAGCAGGAAGAGGCTGGCTGTTGGCCCCATGCATGAGCCTACCTGCCATTAAGAAATGGAAGCGAATAGGCCGGGCACGGTGGCTCACGCCTGTAATCCCATCACGTTGGGAGGCCGCGGTGGGTGGATCATGAGGTTAGGGGTTCGAGAGCAGCCTGGCCAACACGGTGAAACTGCGTCTCTACTAAAACTACAAAAAATTAGCTGGACGTGGTGGCACTCTCCTGTGGTCCCAGCTGCTCGGGAGGCTGTGGCAGGAGAATCGCTTGAACCTGGGAGGTGATGGTTGCAGTGAGCCAGGATTGTGCCACTGCATTCCAGCCTGGGTGACAGAGCAAGACTGTGGCAAAAAAAAAAATAAAATAAAAAAAAAAGGAAGTCAATTGTAAGGTTTCTAATGCAGACTTGTAAGCAGGAGACAGATACCAGTGGGTGACAGCGTTGTGACAAGCACGTGGAGCCATTTCCTGATTGTTTTAGTCGTACAGACGTAGGGAGGAAGCCAACACTGACACAAACCAATTGCGCCCTGATCAGGAAACAATGAAGTATTGGGAGTCGCTGTTAAAAGTCTGTAATTTCCAGTGGAATTGCTGTTTAGTCATCACATTGCGGCTGAATGACATAGTCGGGCTGGGTGGGAACTGCAATTAGCCGCAGTCACCCTGGTGGGACTGTTTTTTCCCCACAGACAATAGAATATGAAGCCATCAACAGCCAGTGTTCTGTGCCGCCTGTGAAATGGCCCATTGTTCCTAGCGAGAAGAAAAGAAAGGGGCTGGAGGGTCTTGCCCTGGCCCTGGGGGGACAGATGGCTGACTTATGGTTTCCTCGCTCAGTGGTGGCAGAGAAACACACAAGCGGAGCTGAAGAAGCCACTTCATTTGCCTTATTTGTGTAAAGAGCTCTCTGGCCGCGGCTGAGAGGGAGATGGCAGGCCTGCGCTGGCCTCGTGGCGCACAGAATCGCTGGCATCCCTCTCCCCCTGCTGCAGGTTCAGCTGCAGAGTGGCGCAGCACCGCGTGAGGCGCCGTCGGCTTTTGGGGGAGTCTTCCTTTGGTTGGATCTGCCCACAGCTACTGAAACTTTATCCTTGCCCTCAGCTGTGAGATTGGGGTTTAGAGAAACTCCAGGGTTTCTCTCCCTGGAGTTTCCATACCCCAATATGTGACCTGACCTGACCACTGCTTCTGCAGATAGGCACATAATCAGCCTCTCCTCTCTGCGGTGGATGCATGTTTTCTTTTTGGAAAATTCCAGGTTCTTTTTCGTTTTCATCCTCACAAGAATGACCATCTAACTCTTAGCATTTAGCAAGCAGGCAGCTATTTCCCTGAGATACTCTGGCTGTGGACTGAATAGCTGCCTTTACCTGGCAGTATCTGAGACCCCTGACAGTTGAAGCCCAAATGGGGAAGAATCGGGTACTTAGCTTGCCTGGGAAGCAAGACAGTAGATGCTCTTTCATATCTAGCAGCAATCTAAATGCAGGCAATGAACCAAGAGCATTTGGCCTCAGTGACTAGCTCTGCCATTGGTCTACTCTTAACATAGTCATCCAGCGTCTGCGTTAAACTTATTTATTTCCTAATGCTGGATGATGGATTAAAAGATGTGGAGAAAATCCTTCCACAAGAGATAAGATATTGCCGGCTGCCACGACACCCCCGGCTCTTTCTGCTTTCTGTCTCTGTTTTGCCTGCTTTTCAGTGCTGAGCTCAGGCCCCCACGTCATATATTCTGATTAGTTTGTGGTTATTACGGAGGGGATGTTTTTTAAGCCCATCATTGACACATTTAATTCATTAGGTACCAAATCCAAAGCAAACTTTGGCTGGCCGTAAAACATGGTTAATCCAGGGAGCTGCAATAAAAGGTGAAAAATTATGCCCCAGCAAATGTGGAATATTGCTTTTCTGTAGAGACGTTTACCGGTCGACGACATCTTTCTCCACACATTTTTCTTCTGCTCTTGGTAACTTAACCATTTGTTGTTTCCAGACCACAGAATGGCTCAATGATACTCTACAACAGGAAGAAGGTGAAGTACAGGAAAGATGGGTATTGCTGGAAAAAGA
Organism: Leontopithecus rosalia; assembly: GCA_028533165.1. NCBI lineage: Eukaryota > Metazoa > Chordata > Mammalia > Primates > Cebidae > Leontopithecus > Leontopithecus rosalia. The sequence goes on from CM052659.1 coordinate 5,484,863, forward strand.
GGAAAGATGGGAAAACGACCAGAGAGGACCACATGAAGCTCAAGGTCCAGGGAGTGGAGGTAAACCGCAGAAAAGGTTCCTTGGTGCACAAATGTCATTTGCAGGCTGCAGTGGAGAATGGAATTGCTTGGAGTCACATGACGCGAGTCACCTCTGTCCAAAGAATTTTTGTTTGCCAAGACCCTATTTTTTTTGCTTTTGTTTTGTTTTTCTACCTTCTTGTCCTATAGTTGCCAAGCAAGTTTTCAGTGAAACTGGCTTGAACTAAAGCACTCCTGTGTCTTGCAGTCATTGGTATATAGGTGGGGATTTGAAGGTTCCTGTGGACTCATTTGTTGTATTTATCACGGAAGAGCCTCTGGGTGCATTGAGAGTTTGCGAAGTGTCAGGGAAGAGGGGAGGCAGGTAAGGACCTTCCCTCTTGAGGTGACCCCGGCCTCCCCGTGCCGAACTGGCAGTCCCTACGCCCCACAGAGCCTGGCTTCACCCCTCCACTGACAAAACCTGGGTGTGTCAGCCTTAGCAGAGGTTTGAGAGCATTAGATGGGATCACAGGTGTGTGTGATTCTATCATGGTCGGGGTCCTGCGGAAACATCTTGGGATCTTGGGCTGACTTTGGGTTTTGGCCCTTGGGTAAAGACTGGTTTCCTTGCTCTTGTTCTCACCCCATAGGCTGTCAACCTTGGGCAGCCATGGAGAAATTCCTGAGCCATGTGTCACAGCGGTAGAGCAGGAGGGCGTGAGTCAAGGTGAATTCTTGGCCTGCTGGTTAACGAGCACCCACTTCCCTGCATTCCTTACTGGTCCTGGGAAGGAACCTCCCCTGGGAATAGGGGGAAGCGCCGCCTTGGGCCAGGAGCTGAGAAGCTGGCTCGTAATCCACCTGTTATTTCAAAGTGGTCCAAGAGAGGCATTCTGGAGTCTGCTGGTGTGTTGAGTCTGCAAGCGAACTTGATGGATAGCTAGGACTGTAAACTCACTTGAGTTCGATGGGTGCCCTTCCCTGCTGATGTTTTTTTGTGATGTGCTTTGTCATGATGACTTTTTCTTTATTAATCATGTGCTTTTATGGCTGTTACAAATAGCATCAAATGGCTTTTATTATATGACCTCACAGAGGTGACTTTAGTTTTATGTTTTTTTTGTTTTTTTTTTTTTTTAAAATACCTAATAACAATGCTTTATGGAGATACACAAAGCAAAGCCTCTATCCAAAACTTTCCAGTTCCCTGCCCTCTCCCATGATCAGTGTTTGCACAGCGTGGTTTAATTGACTGCACAGGACATTAAAATGCAGATTTCCCTGAGTGCACTGCTCTGGACACAGCTCTAGGACTGTGATTGGTGATTGTACAAATGTATCAGCCATTGTCTCAGGGAGCCAAGAGAGGCAGGCTTGGTTCTTCCTGGGAAGATCCTCATCTCCTATGCTGCAGGAAGCTGTAGAGAGTGAGGCAAGGCTGGGTGGGGCCCCTGAACAAGGAGACTGCCTGCACTGGGAATGATAGGGCTGCAGGAATTCGCACTGAAACTTAAAGCAGCTCCTGTGCCCGCAGGCCCCTGGTATATTTCATCTTTAGTAATACGTAAATCAGGAACTTCTGCTTGTGAGTAACAGCAGGGTGGAATTCTTCCTCAGCAGCAGCTGAGAAGCCCAGGGGAAAAAAAAACCCCAGTGTTCATTTTCTTCCCTCATGTTATAAATTAGAATTGTCACTGGATGGAATCAGAATGATGTATGGTTATTTTTAGGCCGTATTTATGTTTGGAGTTACTCGTGGTGCTCAGCCTTGCAGACAGCAGTCTGTCCCCTCAGAACTTTGGGAAAGGGCGACAGGCGGGATGGGGAGGGGTGTCCGTGACTTCCTGACATGGATGGCAGTGTGGGCAGTGGGAATGGCCAGTGACATGAGGTTTGTTTTAGATTCTTGGAGAGAAGCCATCTAATATGATGCATTATGCGGTGGCCTTGCCTGTGAGCTCGGGGAGTTGTGCCACTGAGCCACTCAGCAAATATTAACCCTGTGTGCCTACTCCGTGCAAGGTACTTTGGTGTCTGCGGAGAGACCGGGAACCATGTTCTCTGCCCCATGGACTCATGGTTAAGTTGAAGAGACAGCCATGTACGTACATGAAGGTCATCAACAGTGCTGAGAGCAGAGAAGCCTGGGCTTTTATGAGGAGCATCCTGGGAGTACAGAGAGGGATGGAATGGTCAGAGACACTTCCTAGGTCAGATGGGATACAAGCTGAGCCCTTAAAGTCGGCTGGGCCTGTGTGTGTGTGTGTGTGTGTGTGTGTGTGTGTGTACATGTGCAATTTACATATTGCTCGCAGTTGACCCTTTCCACTTAGCATTGCGGCCTGAGATGTATCTATGTTGCTTTTGAGGTCTCTTCATGCCTTTTAACAGTCCTGTAGCCTTCCACTGTATAAACACTCGAGCCGTGTCCCTGGCCGCAGCTCCCGCTTTCGATGCCTTTCATTCTTTAGCATTATAAATCACACTTCCATCAGTGTTCTCGTACATGTCTTTTTGGACACACAGGCAATTTGGACCCAGAATTGCCGGGTTAGAAGGTCTGGGCAGGCTCAGTTAATCAGATACTGCCCTATGGACGCATAATCACATGCCCACCAGAACTGGAGATTGCCATTTCCCCACATCCTCTCCCTTATTGATGGATGAGAGATGGCACCCCGTTCTATTTGAATCTGAGCTTTTCCTAATGATTACTGAGGATGAGCGCCTTCGTGTGTTAATGAGAGCCTGTTGCTATGAATGGTCCACTGTGGGCATGGGCCTGGGCATGGATTTTTAACCAGCCCTGAGGAAGGCCTTTTCGGACAAGAGCAACCCCCACATCTCACCAGCATTTCTGCTTAACACAGCTAACACGCTCTGATCTGGACCAGGGGTGGGGAAGCCCAGGAGGTGTGCTCTGGCACAGTGGGTGGTTGGTCCTTTCCACCAGGAAATCGCACTGAGGATTTCCACGGGGCTTTGTGCCTCACGGGAGGAGGGGCTTCTGAGTTTAGACTCTGCGTTCCTCTTTGGTGGATTCCATCAGGCAGCTCCCGTAGACTCAGAATCTTCATCACACCGGGCACGGCGCCAGCCAGCTACTCTGCTGCTGGTTGGGGCAGACAGTCCTGCACAGGGTCTTGGAGCTGTGATTTTTCTACCACCCAAGCTGTTTCCCTCAGTTCAGGGGCATGATAAAGATATTTGGATCTACCGTTTAACGTATCACTTGCTATAAGCCTTCCCTCAGGCCAGGAAAACTTCCAGCCCTGTTTATGGAACTGCTCAGCCATCTCTCTTCTTTTGTTCTCAGAGGCTGGGGCCCTCTGTACACATGGCAACTCAAAGGCACATTGATTTTTCCCAGCCAGGCACAGGGTGGGGGCAGCTGCTTTTGAAGCTGACGAGCTGTTAGGTCCATGATTAGTTGTCTTGTCTGCAAGCCAAGGAGAAGCTTGCTCGATAAGGTTTCCAGGGATGACAAAGGTTGGCAGGAAGGAAAAGGAGGGTGGTTGCGATGTCACCGTTTCAGGAGATGAAATCTCAGCAGGTCTGGAGTTGGCCCTGCACCCCATGCAGATTTATGCCTGTTTCTCTGGTGCCTGACAGGGTGGAGGAGCTTTGGGGGTGGGAGGCTCCCGGACAGCAAAGAGCTGGATGTGAAGCCTCACTGGTTCTGGGGTCACTGCAGCTTTGTGGCTGGATGCGCCGAGGGAGGTCAGCCAGAGGTGATGCTGTTTTCTGGGCCATGCTGGAAGAATTCCCTCCAAGTTCATGATGCTTTTCTCTGGCCTCAGAAGCTTATGGGGCTGCCTTAGTTCTTGTGTCTACACCTCCTGACCTCTCTGCTGAGAGTGCTGGGTGTCTCAGAACCCAAGGCAGCTCTGGGCTCTCATCCTCTCCGGTTTCTTTGCTGCTGGGTTCCCACAACAGATGGGAGCCACACACTTACTGTTGGGACAGTCACGGGCTTACACATTTCCTATATACCAAGTATGCCATCTCACTGAAGCCTCATAAACACATCCATGCAGAGTACGTGGTATTATACGCATTTGATAGACAGAGAGATTGAGCCTCAGAGAGGGTTTCTCTTGCTCTGCTTCATACCTCAGTCCGGGTCAGAGCTGGGATTTGAGCCGGGGTCTGCTTTGTTCTAAAGCTCAAGCTCTCGCCCTTATATCAATTGCTCCTGGGTTCTCAGATGGGATCTGTAGACTTTTCTGATTAGATCGGCACCTATTTATTCAGCGCACATTCTTCCTTCATCCGCTGGGACTGGAGGCTTTCTTTCCAGGCAAGTGGTGCTGAGGATGCAGTGGTGTAAAGAAAGCACGTAGTCTCCTGTCTCATGGGGAGACCAAGATAATTGCTCCTGCAATCCTAATGCAGGGTTTTGAGGGCTGTGATAGAATTACAAGGCCCTGTGTGGAGGATGTGCCAGGGGAACCCCAGGCCGACGTGAGCGTGAGGAAGTGGGGCGTGGTGGGAGCTGGTGAAGTGACAGAGGAGGGCTAGGAAATAGCAATGAATAGAATCTGTTGAGAAAAAGCCAAAGTGACTTGAAGCAACAGGCAGCCAGAATTGTGCTAGATCAGGATTTCTCCCAGGCCCATCCAGATCAGGTGCCATCCTCCTAGCGACGGGGCTCTCTCTGCTCTTAAGGCGTGACTTGCCATGGATGTTCTGCCTCTGGAACCAGCGGGTGGTCATGGCACAGAGGTGGCTGGTTTCATGGTGGTCACATGCACAGACAGCCCCCTCCACTGAGCCCGTTCTGTGGCAGAAGGAACCCCCTGGCCTGGACCATCTTCAGGTAGAAACACCAGCCCCTCATCTCTGATTGTAATTTTCGGATGCAAAGAGAACATTTCGTGTTGCTGATGTGTTTGCCTTGCCTATAAAGAATGAGGGTTTCTCTGACTCCTTAACTGCCTGAAAGCTAGAAGCCCGGCATTAGGACGGCAGCAGTGGTAACGAGGTTATGTTTTGAGACTTGGCCTCATTAGAAGTCATGTTCTTTATTTGGACACTTAGGCCACATATTAAAAAAAAAAGAAAGAAAGAAAGCACCTCTTTTAAAAGTAGGGATGATATTATAGTTACTGCATTAGGAATTAACAGGGCATGAAATAACTGTCTGCCCTGTGGCAATGCCAGATCATTTCAGCTCTGCTTGCAGCCATAAGATAAATTGGTATCTTGCTTGCAGCCGATGGAAAATATTTTAAATAGCCAGCCATGAACATGTATGGTGCCCAAATCAAGTCTGGAAAACAGCAATAAATAGATGAGGTGCAGGTAAGATGCCTGATGAAATGAACGAGGGGCAGAAGCTCACAGAAGGCAAACGGACCAGCATGGAGCCACTGCGTGTTTCACATAAAATACAGATTTCTACTTTAGTAAAAAATCATGTGTCTTGGTCTGTGGACACAGTATTTTACTCCATCCCCTCCAGCCTCACCGTGTACCTACCGGTCCATACCTGACCGTATTTCTCATTCAGAAGCTGTTTTTTTTTTTTTTTTTTTTTGAGATGGAGTCTAGCTCTGTCTCCAGACTGGAATTCAATGGTGCAATCTCAGCTCATTGCAACCTCCACCTCCCAGGGTCAAGCGATTCTCCTGCCTCAGCCTCCCAAGTAGCTGGGATTACAGGCATGCACCACCACACCTGGCTAATTTTTGTATTTTTGGTGGAGACGGGGTTTCATCTTGTTGGTCTCGATCTCCTGACCTTATGATCTGCCCACCTTAGCCTCCCAAAGTGCTAGGATTACAAGCATGAGCCACCGTACCTGGCCAGAAACTGTTTTTCCCCATGTTTAGGTCCACACTGTCCTAGCCTCATAACTCCCGACTGTCCCCCACCCCAGGGCATCTCCCCTGATCCTCTTTAGCCAGAAGTGATGATTTCCTCCCCTACATTGCCACAGTTTTCCATCTGTACCCTTCTTAAGGAAGTGTTCAGGTTGGCTTCCTCTTAGCCTTGTCCAGTTCAAAAAAGATACATTGAATATTTATTTTCTCCTTGCTAGAAAGCCTGTATCTGGTATTCAAATACTAGGTAACAGAGTCGTATATACAGAATCTACCCCACAGGACCTTGTTCTGGGAAGTGGGATTTGCCCAATGACTAATTGCTTCCAGTTACCACTTCCTGTGAGCCTCACCCCAGCCCTGTGATTCTGTCCTGGCAGGTAGGTTCATCCCCATTGGTTGTACATCCGGGACTTGAACCTAGGTCTTTGGGGCTGCTTCTCCTGTCTAGCTTCAAGCCCTGGCGGTTGAGGTGTCTTAGTCCCATGATGGTCTGTAGTGCAGGGAGCCAAGTCTGTTCACGGCACCTCAGGGCACCTCCCAGGGCTCTTTGCTGGCTTTTAATCATCTGAATTTTTGTGCCTCATTCTGCTTCTGTGCTAACAGGTTAAAACTTAATTTCCGGTTACCTGGATGTGTTTTGGTAGAGTCAGTTCAGGAGCTCAAATCCATAGTTTTTTCTTAATTTCTAATTACTTGGCATCCCTGGTGATGTGTTTCCACCCAATTCATATAATTAAAATGTTAAGTAATAAGTAATATTAAGCTAGCTCTGTTTGGAAGTAGCCAGAACAGCCCTTTCTGTTTGCGTTCTGCTGAGTTCACAACGGCCTGGCAGGGTGGTGGCTTTGCTTCTCCTTCTGTCTTAGCCACTTGTAGTTGCCGTCACAAAAGATCATAGACTGGGTGGCTTCAACAACAGAAGTTTATTCTCACAGTTCCGGGGGCCAGGAAGTTTAGCATCAGGGTGCCGGCAGATTTGGCATCTGGTGAGGGCCTGCTTCCTGGGGCATGGATGGCCATCTTCTGCCTGCATCCTCGTATGATGGGAGGGGAGGAGGAGCTCTCTGGGGTCCCTTTTATCAGGGCACAAATCCCATTCAGAAAGGCTTCATTCTCACGATCTAATTACCTACCCAAAGCCCATTTCCTTTTTCTCCTTTTTTTTTTTGACAGAGAGTCTTGCTCCGCTGCCCAGGCCGTAGTGCAGTGGTACAGTCTCGGCTCACTGCAATCTCTGCCTCCTGGGTTCGAGTGATTCTCCTGCCTTAGCCTCCCGAGCAGCTGGAACTACAGATGCCCACCACACCCAGCTCGTTTTTTGCTAGACACGAAGTTTCACCGTGTTAGCCAGCATGGTCATGACCCGTGATCTGCCCATCTCCGCCTCCCAAAGGGCTGGGATTACAGGCATGAGCCACCGTTCCCTGCCAGCCCCACTTCCAAATGCCATCACATGGTGGGGCACGGGGTTCGTTTTCAACATCTACGTGTTGGGGGAACACAGATTTTCCATCTTTTTTGTGGCTCTGTCCTCCCTAACTACAGCCAAATGACAGCAGTGGCAATGATCACGGTATCTTTCATTGAACTTTTACTGAATGTCCAGTCCTGTGTGCGTCACTTTATCTGCATCGTCTCATTCAGTTACTTGGTAGCATCCCTATTAGGTAGATACTGTTATCATCCTCCTTTCATCCAGGGCCTGCGAGACAAAGACACAGCAGGTCCCTCGCTGTCCACTTCAGTGGTTGGGAGTTGGTCCCTGAACACCCTGTGGATCCGCTGTCACTCCTCAGTTGCGATTTGATCCGAGAGCTGTTAAGTCTTATATTCCCATGAGAACTTTCACTTAGGAGTGATGAGTTGTTCATCTCCTCCCGGCATGGACCGCCCATTTCCATTTGTCCTGAAGCTGCAGCTTCCGAGCTTCCCAGGACACTCACTCCGTCAGCGAGGGTCTGTGTGCGTACTCTTGCTACGCAGGCCAGATTGCATGTTGCCGGATTTAGTATCAGACATGTGTGCACACACACACAGGGGCGAATATCAGATGCCCAGTTAAGTGTGAACTTCAGGTAAATAACAGTTGATTTTTTTAGTACAAGTATGTCTTTACTAAAACGTGGTCCATTGTTTATGTGGACCTCAGGGTTTGCTGGGGATCGCGTATTTTATCCGACAACCCCCGAAGCACGGGAGCAGTTCCTTTGAACCTTTGCAGACAGAGATTTGTCTGTTTTGGATACTGGTCTCATTGAAGACATGGGGAAGTGAGTTGGTTCATCTCCAGATACATTATTGATCCGGGAACCATAAAAGGCAGGAAGGACACTGGCCATTGCTAGAGGAGAAGACACCCCTAGCAGTTCGCCAGCAAAGCCAAGTGCTACCAGGGCTGGGGACTCTCGTGCTCCCTCTGAAAAGTGAGTCCTGGATGCCTCTCAAATACCAAAAGGTGAGGACTTCCGGATATCTGGATTTGGTGCCCTTAGATACTGCGAGCTGCAGAAATGCGAGTCTGCTTCTGCCAGCGGCGTCTGGGGAGAAGCTTGCCAGTAAAAGATGTGCCAGAAGATGTAGAGGGAAGTGCGATTGTAGTTTCTGCCCTCCTTGTTCCTCTGGTAGATGACAGCATGTGCAATATTTTGTAATTTCCTTTTTAAAACTTGATTGGAGCCTTATGAAGCTAGAAACTCCCTGATGAAGGTAGAGCAGCCCCATATGAACTTGGTGTGCTGAACTTGTATTAATTATCATATCTTAACATCACTGCACATTAGCCCATAAGGACAGGAATGGAAATTTTCACATATTCAATTACAATGTAAACCCTTGAATACCACAGTCAGAATTCACCAAGGGCCATTCTCTGTTTGGCCCCCAACACACAGCAGGCACTGAGTGAGGTGTTACCCAGGCCACCCAAGCTGGATGTTTGCAAGCATACTTTACAGCCTCACCCAGAAACTGGGCATGCACTGTAAGACCGTAATAGATATTTCCCCCTTGGCAAGTGAGCAGACATGGTTATTTGCCTTGGGTAGAGAGTATCTCCAGCCATCACTTGACTGAATCGTAAAATATCGATCCTCTCTGCATCTTTCAATTCCCTATCTTTGCTGGGGAAGTTTCCTCCCATCATTGGTGGCTGTGGCTTGTGTCTGGGTGAGTTTATGCTCTGTCGGCACGAATCTCCAGGCTTGTCCTAGGATAGCTGTGGCCATTCACTTTAGTTGGCATGGATTAGGCACCATCAGAGGGCAAGGATAGGGCTTACAGACTAATTAAGATGGTACCACTCTGCTTCCCACACGCTGCAGCAGAAATCATGGGGAACATAAAGGCGCCAGAGAAGGGCTCTTTTGCTACCAGTAGGAGCTGGGGAGAGAAATGTTACTGAATAAGGTGAAAAGGAACGACCTCCTCACGCGTGGCTCTGGTGAGGCCGCTCTGATGGCCACTGGCTCCGGCCTCGTGTTTCCTTCCTGCGGGTGCGTGTGTTTCCTGCTGCGGAGCTTCCCCGTGGATGTCCTCCCTTGCTGAAAGGCCGGAACGGAAGATGGAAAGCAGGTGATTTCATGAAAGACTGACCGCCTTTTTGCTTGGTGAGTTTTTCTCCTGGACAGATGAAATAATTTCCCTGGTCCTCCTTGCACTTCCTGATTCAATACCTTGTAATGCTGTGTGCCCTCAGGGTACACTTTTCCTTCCTGTTGCAAAAGCCTCTCGTCCCACTCGGGCAAAACCTGAGACAGGCACAAAAACAGAAGCGGGCAATGTTCAAAGACTGGTAGGATCAGCCTCGCCGAGGAGGTGTAAGTACAAAACTGCAGGCCCCATTCCAGATCTACAGAATCCAAGTCTACGTCTTAGTATGAGCCCCATGTGGTTCACACAGACTTTAATTTGGAAAAGATCGGGACACACCATCCTCCTGTCACCGGTAGGGTCCTGCCTCAGTGCCTCGCCCCCAGGCAAGTCGTCTTTTTTTTTTTAATATATGTGTGTGTGTGTGTATATATATATATATATATATATATATATATATATTTTTTTTTTTTTTTTTTTTTTTCCTTAACCTTGTCTTAAGGGAAAAGTCCAAAGGAAAATTTCACAAGTTGCTCTGGCAGTTTATGACTTGACTTCAAGCACCTTCAGAAAGTATTGAACTGAAATCTCCGATGATGTGGTTGGAGCCTATTGTTCTCCTGCCCTTGGCAATGAGCGATGGCGGATAGCAGGTTTCTGAAATCAGAATACACCGAGTGGCATGACTAAGCAGTTCCCTCAGCCTTTGTTCTCTGGGTGAGATGGGCCTGTTCTTGCATCCTTCAGCTCTTCTGAACAGGGTACCTGCCTGTCTGTTCACTGCTATAGCCCAGTGCTTGGCATGGCACCTAGTACTGAGTACATTTGGTGCTGAATAGCTATGTTCTTTGAAAGAATGGATGATTTTGAATGAAGGGACCTTTAAAATAAAGGGCCAGGCTGTCTGTCCCAGCAATTCCATTCTACCGTTGTAGCATGAAAGCGGCCATAGGCAATAGTCAAGGAATGGGCGTGGCTCTGTTCCAATAAAACTTTATTTACAGAAGCAGACTGTGGGCCAGATTTGGACCATGGATGTAGTTGGCCCACCCCTCTTTTAGGTGATGGCAGCAGTTTCTAGAAGGAGTGGGGTGCTCTGGGTATGTCGTAGTACTCATGTTTACAGCCTGATGCTCTTTATACTCAACATATATTTCTGCAATCAGTGTATACTTTTATTTACAACATCCCTGGTCAGGTTAGGGTTTCTTCTTTATCCATGTAGCATAGGATTGTCTGTTTCTTCTCAAATTGTCCTCAACCTGAAAACATTAGGCACTGGTCCCTTTTAAAGGGCAGTTTAAATGTGCGAGTTGAGAAATGTCCTGCTTCTCTTAAAAGCTCAGGGCACTGCTTCATGGTATTGTAGAGAGGGCAGGGCAAGTCCCAGTGAGACACTGTGTTTCCCAGTCTAGTGGGGACAGCTGAGCCAATGGAATGTGGCCTTGTTGAGACCAGGTGGGTTGAAGGATTGGGATGTCACAGAAGATAGGCTGAAGCTGCCTACATCCTTAGGCGTGCAGTGCTTTGAAGGAAGCCTGTATGTTGCTGCTTGCAACAGAGTCCCCCTGGAATAGTGACCGATGGGAGGACACAGATGCTATTTGTCCATGTTTAAGTATTTACATGACAGCATAAGAAAACTGGAGAGGCTCTCTTTCATCTTTTCTGCCACAATTTACGTACAGTTGATGATGGATACAAGAGGTAGACATTTATTACAAAAGTGTAAGAAATGTTGACTCTTCATGAATTGATTATTTGGAATTTATTTTATTAAATATTCTAGGTGGCGTGTGATAAACTGAACCCCTGCTGGTCTGCAGCTTCATGATTCATGTATCTGTGGTGGTGATAAGGAAATCAAAGATTCGGTTTGCCTTTTCAGAGAAAAAAATGGATTATTATTAAATCTGGAATGGGCCTCTTGAGAAGCCTTCCTTAAGGGAGCGCACATGTCGATAGATTCTTCTCGATGTGAGAATTCTAATGCTTCACTTATGGAAACATAAATTCCACAGCAAGTGGCTGTGGGTTTCTTCCCTCCCTCTGATTGGTTCCGTCCTTCATGCATAGAGGATGAGTTTTTATCCCTTAGTTGGTACATGACATTCATTGTTCTTTCATCTCTATGCTTCTGTGTTTCTGTTTCTAACTTTTAAGGCTGAGAGCTCTGCTGAGGTCTACGTATTGCAGCACCTGAGATGCTAATAGAGACCAGGATGGTGTATTTGCCTGTCCCATTTGCTTGAAATTTCCTGACGAATTTGGTTAAGTCTTGGAAAGGGTAACTAAGAGTAACTATTAGATCTCAGATTTCCAATGGAAGTGAGGTCAGCTCACGTGGGATGTAGAATGTCACCCTGTACCAGTTCTTGCAGAAGCCAACAAGGCCGCAAAGTGCATCTCGTGAGTTGCATCTGGACCAAGGACAGCAGATCAGGATACCCTGTTTCACTAGGCTCTGTGGGTAGTGGTGGTGATGGGAGGTGGGTGCGTTCCCATTCTCAAATAACACAGTCAGGGCGGGCTTAGCAGTTGGCTGCTGAAGGCATCCGGGGTGTGCCCCCCGCCCTCAGAGGTTGCAGGTGGAGCTCCCAGGGAACATTCAGTGGTGAATAATAAGCCCCCAGCCTTACAGTGACATTGACGAGGTATTGGCATTGTCTGATAGCTTGAGTTTCAAGATACCGTATGACTTTTTCTTTCAAAAATATCAGACAGAGGTTAAATATTGTAATCTGTTCCCTAGGATACTGTGGGAAAATAAATTGGGAAGCCCCAAGACTCCTTGTTTCCCCCCCCCAATTCCTTACCTGTCCGCATGCTGTGCAGCGGAAACCACGCCTAATCCTTTTATGTGATGTGATGCCCTCACACTGGCATTTTACTTAAACCCTTCATTTTGTTGGATGTTTTCATACATGGAATTAGACCTAATTGTCAACATAATGCCATATTAAGTTTAGTTTCCCGAAAGAGTCAGCACTGAGCTGTTCTGCAGTTATTTCTTACTCAGAGAATCTGCTTGGCCTTCCACGGGACCGATCAGTCCATGAGCAAGTGAGTTTTGCTGCTGACTGTTCATTCCTTAATCACTGTGACATAGTTGAAAGAGTCTTAAATTGGCCGGGCGCAGTGGCTCAGGCCTGTAATCCCAGCGCTTTGGGAGGCCTCGGCGGGTGGATCACCTGAGGTCAGGCATTCAAGACCAGCCTGGCCAACATGGTGAAACCCCTTCTCTACTAAAAATAAGAAAATTAGCCCGGCATGGTGGCGTGCACCTGTAATCCCAGAGGCAGGAGAATTGCTTGACCCAGGGAGGCGGAGGTCGCAGTGAGCTGAGATGGTGCCTTTGCACTGAAGCCTGGAGGACAAGAGTGAAACTACATCTCAAAAAAAAAAAGAAAAAGAAGAGTCTTAAATTATAGCTTCCATCTAAAAGGTAGGCAGAATGAGGCTGCCTTGGTCTTTGGTTGTTGCTTTATGGCCAGCGGGATTGTTTTTGGGTTGCTCTGTTCTCGTCAAACTCATTTCCAGACCTTTATAGGAAACTCCTAGGCCCCCTTCCAGGGACACCGGTCTGGGCGATGCCGTTTCTTGCTGGTGCCCGGGTTGCTTCTGTCACACAGCACCTGGTAGAGTGGAGTTTGGTGTGTGTTTCCTGAATGACTGAGTGCTGTCTGAGAGGGTGCTGCGGCACCTCTGGTGCCTGATGCAGGGTGGCGCTTCCTACCAGTGACCGAGCAGATGCGTGTGTTGACACTGGCAGAGAGGTTGGGTGCCGGCAGCCTCCTTCCAGGTGCAGGACCGATCACACTTGGCTCTTCCGGGAAGGCGATTGCTTAAGTAAACCTGACTGAAGTCGCTCCCCTCCCAGATTAACGAATACTTTCAGACACGGTATGAGATGTTTGGAAAGGAGCTGCAGCACAGTATTTTGGCCGTATTTTTCCCCTTTCATAACACCTGGCGATGAGATTCTCAGGCTAAACGCCAGACGAGTGTGCGCTTCGTTATGTACAGTAACTTCGTCTATGACTTTTTTTAAGCCCTCCAGATGGAAGCATGGTATAAATGTGGAGCGGCTGAGAAGGGGAAATGGAAATAAATGCACTAAGAAATAAAGAATCTGTTTTTTATACTTTCTTTTGCAAATAGTGTTTGCGATGACATATTGTGAATGGACTGAATTATAACAAAACCAGAAATGAAACAGAGCTCGGGGGGAGGGAGAGCAATTGTCACACTTACTTTAACTGATAGAATGCAGAGCAACGCTTTTTACACTCAATTAGTTTGTACATGGTGTTGGACACAAACCAGAATGTAGAAACATTTTTGGGTTTTGTTTTTACATGATTAAGGGAGATGAGATGAAAGAGATTCAGTGAATTACCCTCCATTCCTTTTAGGCTGAGATGTTTCTGTTCTGTGGTTCCTCACCCCAGCTATCGAGTGAATAAGCCTTGTTCCTGGGTGTGGGGAGCTAGGGAGCCCCCTGTCTGAAAACCGGAAGACCTGTGGGCTTTCTGTAGAGATCCTTCTTCCACGTTAGGGCCACCTTTGGCTACATAAACAAGGACACGAATCAGAGCTATTTACATCTGGCAATTTACCACATTTTGTGCTTAGAATATCAGAAGAGGCTAGCGAGCATGGTCGTAGCCACCAGATGTTAGCGAGCATTTAGGCAGCAGAAGTATTTCCAAGGCTGCATATTTCAAGATCCTCATTTAATTTATTTTGCTTAATTATACTTTCTTGCATTTTTAATGCTCCTAATATGATAATATTAAGAATTGCAGTGCGTGGTTATGGATTGCTCGTTTTAATGTATGTTAGATGTGAGGGGATGTGTGGGTTGATGCTGAGAGCCGGGAATAGATGAACTCGGGGGCCAGCTCAGTGTCTTTCTGGGGTGCAGCTTTAGTTGTCTCCTCTGGGAGGGGCCCAGGAAGGGGACAGACCCTCCTGGCAAACGATGTACAAAAGCATTCCTCAAAATTTCACGTGCAGAGAGATTCCCTGGGGATTCTGATTCAGTTGGTCTGGGTGGGGCCTGAGATACTGCATTTATAGCAAGTCCTTGGTGCAGATGATGCAGCTGGTGCCACGGGTCCTACTTTGAGTTGTGAAAATGAAGTCAGTTGTATGCCGCAAAGGCTGCTGGTCAAGGGGCACCGCACACGCCGAAGATAACCGATGCCTGCCGGTGGGAGCCACGCCCGTGACACCTGCTGCATTGCATGCAGGTTCCTTCTGGTGCAGGAGTTGTGGTCAAGAGTCCCGGTCACTCTTGATTGTCCCTACTCTCATACGTGCGAAAGGAAAGCCACGTGTAGTGCACTCGGTGATTCCGTGTTTTGTGTTCAAAACCACAAACACTAATAAGAAAACAGTAGGAGAAACCTGTTAGGTATAATATCCAATTATAATTATTTTTTACTCCAAAAAGCATATCAAATAAATAATGCAGTTTATGTGACTTCTAAAAAATGCAGCAGCATTAGTTAATTTACATAAATTATACAACTCATTATCTTTGTTTATAAAAAGCCTTAGCAATATTTTGGCTTATGGATCTGAAAGGGGGAAAAATATCTTAGACTTCAGTATAATTTTCCTTTCCTGCGCGGCCACCTTTATATTTACTTACAGAAAGAGCGTCTGTTTGACAGATCTTCTTAGGAGTCCTGCCCTTTCCTTTTGATGAATAGAATGCATTAAGTTTGACTTTTGTTTATAAAAAGCCAAATAAATACAAGTGAAATAATCCAAGCAGCAAGAGAGTGCTCTGAGCAGTAGTCATGGCTTCCTTGGCTCACACCACGGCTTGCAGGGGTGGAGAGGGAGCTTCAGGGACCAGGGAGCCGGTCAGAGTTAGGCGTGCCAGTGCCCCCTACTCAGGGTCAGCCCCTGAGCACATAAACTCTTCCTGCACTGTCCTGAGCCACATGTACTGGTGAGCCCTGGAAATGTGGCTCATCCAAGTGCTGTGAGTATGAGACCCACATAGCTTTTCAAAGACCCAGCATGAAAAGAAGCTACTGTTTTTTTGTTTTTTTTAAACTTGAGGCAGTCTCACTCTGTCACCCAGGTTGGAGTTCAGTGATGCCATCTCAGCTCACTGCAATCTCTGCCTCCCAGGTTCAAGCAATCCTCCTGCCTCACTCTCTCAAGTAGCTCAGATTGCAGATGCATGCCACCATGCCTGGCTAATTTTTGTATCATTGGTAGAGACGGGGTTTCACCATTTTGGCCAGGCTGGTCTTGAACTCGTGACCTCAAGTGATCTGCCCACCTCGGCCTCCTAAAGTGCTGGGATTATAGGTGTGAGCCACTGCACCTGGCCAAAAAGAAGCCACTTAAAATAACCCATTCATATATTTATGGATTACATGTTGAAATAATAAACTATATTATTACAATTTATTTTGCCTGTTTCTGTTTTATTTCTCTACTGTTGCTACCAGCAAAGTTGAAACATGGCTTTATTATATTTCCACTGGACAGCCCTGGGCCTGCCCTAGACTAACAGAGAGGCTGGAGACCTGGATTACTCTCGATCACACCCATTACCAAGACTCTGAGTCTTCCACTGGTCCCGCGTCAGGCTCTGACTCGTAATGAGAAACTCAGGACTCAACGCAGTGACAAGGGCAGAGCTTGTTTGATGGTTTGCTTGGAGATTTGAACGGCACATGGGAGAACAGTGTGGTGTAAGAAAGCGGAGCTCTCTTCCCTTGATAGCACTTGGCTGTTGCTTCTAGCTTAAATATTAAAGCCTCTGCCCGTGGATGGCAGAGCCCAGCTCCCAGGTTGTTTCCAAGTGGAAACTGGTGAATCCTAAATTTGCCTTCATTGCTTATGCAGATCTGGTTGATTGGCAAGAGAACAAGCCTGGCCCGAGGCAGGTCTGCAGAGCTGGGGTGTGCTTGGCAGAGGAGGGAACGAGGAGCATGGTTCAGTTACGGCCGGACCTAGGCCTGGCCATGGGCCAGGGTGCCTGGCACATGGACATCGTTATGTTCAGAGTGTGACCTGATGCTGGCAGGGCTTCTGGCTGGGAGCGCCACTGTGGGTTCACCGCCACGGGGACAGCCTGGGACCCCTGAGCCCTTGCCCTCATAAGACGGGAGGTTAGAGACAAAGGGATGTCTGCCATTTATCAGTGGATGGTTAATTATTTAATTCGCTATGCATCCATTTATTCAAGAAACATAGTTATAAGTCCATGGTGTGCCACACTTTGCTAGCACCGGCGCTATAGTAATGCACAAAACAGACAGGTTCTCCACCCTCTCTAAGCTCCCAACTTGTGTGAGTGGGGAAGAAACAGACAGGACAGAGGAGTGTGGTAAGTCCCTCAGGAGCCCTGAGAGAAGGGCTAGAGGACAGTGCACAGTGCATATGCCTAGGTGACAAGTGGCGGCCAGGCACGGGCCTGTGTGATGCAGGAGGCAGGAACATTCAGCCTGTGCAGCCGTTGCTGCAAAGGGCTGGGCAGAGCTGTCTTGGGGATAGGACAGCTGGTGCCCTAAGCCTGGAAGGATCTTGGTTCTCTACTGCCAGAAAGGGATAGGCGGGCCTGGAGAGCAGTGGACAAGAAGAGGGTGGGGTGGAGGGCTGGAGCCAGGTGGTGCAGCAGGCTCGGCTATGTGACATACCTCTTGGATTCTGTTCTAAGGGTCATGAGAAGCCACTGATGGGGTCGTAGCAGGGGTCTGGGAGGCAGTGGGGGAAGTTCTGGAGGGGTAACTTTGCCTTATGCTGAGTGGTGCTGGATATGTCCCTTACACCCTCCGGCTGTTAGTTTTTCCATCTGTGGAGTGGAAAGGCTGGGGCAGTGGAAGAGAGGTGGGCCGGAATGTTCTCCTTCCTATTTAAGAGGGCCATGATTTGGAAGAGCCCCATCTTTTCCCTTCTTGGTGTTGGGTTACCTTTGCAGCCTCTGGGATGGATTTTAGACAGCTTCAAGGCACCGGCGTTTCTGTGAAGTCTTCAACTCATGTCCATGAGTTCATTGGCTTCATAAGATAAAAGAAGACAGAACACACAGGACCATGTGTGGGAATTGCCGAGGAGTATCTGGGTTTTCACCCAGCAGCTCCGTGGTGGGACCTGCGCATTGGTAATATTCCAGAAGCTTCCTGGGTAAATGATTCTGCACATCAGCAGGATTGATCCCCAGGGGTTTGTACCTCTATTAGGGGACTAAGAGGGCCCCTGTAGCCAGAGCTCTCTGTAGCGGCATGCCAGATGCCTGAGACACTCCATAGTTAACCATTCAGACCTACCAGCCGGCCAAGGGTCTTAGTTCAGAGATTCCGAGCACCTCACTTTGCAGCTGGGGAATTTGATGGGGCTCACGGAATAAACACATCTGTGGTAGACTGAGGGTCTACCCTCTCTGATGGGCTTTTGTCAATGCTGGTGAGTCATTTGCTGAGATGTCAAAGGGACTGGTTGTCACGAGGGCTGCTAGTGAACACTGGGATCTGGGGCCCTGACATAGCTGGTAAGCGGCATTCTGATGGCACGTTCCCACACCCACTCCCTGTGAGGAAGCCAGCTGAGTATCTGAACGAAGCTTAAGAGCCCAAGGTGGGGAGCTAAGTGCTAATCTCACTCCCTCTTGGACACCTATAAAAAAGGCCAGAGGCTTCCAATGGCCATGACGGAGTAACCGGTAGTGAACTTACCATCCCACCCAAACCAACTAGAACACTAGACACAACATAGGAAACTGCTGTCGGATAACCGGCAGCAGGCTGGAAGGACTGTTGTATCGAAGAGGAGGAAATAAACAAGCTCTGGCTTTCTGGTTGGGGGCATTTTCCAGACAGTGCACGGGGATGAGTGGTAACCAAGCAGAGCACAGCAGTCTGGCAGAGTTGAGGAGGTGATGACTGGAGTTTGGGGAGGCTGAGACACGGAATCCGTAGGGTAGAGTGCTGAAGAGTACAGAGGAGAAGCGGCGTTAGCAGAGGAAGAGGTCCCGAAATCTGGATAGGAGGTGTCCTTGTCTTTGGCTAAATACTGAGCTGTGTATGCATCAGGTGAAACTGCATGAGGTTGGTCAAAAGACAGCCGCTGCAGGCCAGAAGCTAAAACTTCTCAGAGCTCACCCAGGACTTGGAGCCACTTCAGGCCAGAAGCTAAAACTTCTCAGAGCTCACCCAGGACTTGGAGCCACTGCATGCCAGAAGCTAAAACTTCTCAGAGCTCACCCAGGACTTGGAGCCACTGCAGGCCAGAAGCAAAACTTCCCAGAGCTCACCCAGAACTGGGAGATGTTCAAGTTCAAACTAGTCCGTGTGAAGAGATGCTAATGAACACCTGGGCATTCCGTAGAGACCCCAGAAAGATCACATCTTACTAATAGGGCTAAACTCTTCCTGGAGTGAAGACAACTCCAGACCTACCCTAACACATCCTATAAACAAACCAAAAAGGGCAAGCTGATCTGCAAGTAACACAAGTGCCTGACAAAGCTAAATCCAAAATTCTTCCAAGTAAGACAACAAAATCCACTCAACAGTATGTCATTCACAGTGCCCTGTGTTCAATGAAAAGTTACTAAACATATAAGGAAGCAGGAAAATATGACCTATATCCAGGAGAGAAATAAGCCAGTAGAAAGGACCCAAAATAACATAGATATGGAATTAAAAGACAAGAGCTTCAAATAATCTATCATAAATATCCTCAGCCATTTAAAGGAAAAGATGAATAGAGTAAGGAGGACTATACTATATAAGAAGAGCCAAACAGAACTCTTTGAATTGGACAATACAATATCTAAAGTGAAAATGTCACCAGGTGAATTATCTATTGATATGTTACAACTGCAAATGTAGCAGCTTAAATCAACACACATTTATGATCTCACAGTTTCTGAGGGTCAGGAATCTAGACATGGCTTAGCTGAGTCCTCTGCATCAGGGCCTCTCACAAGGCTGAAATCAAGGTGCCAGCCAGTGCTGAGGTCTCATCTGAAGGCTAACTGAGGAGAACCTGCTGCTAAGCATTCTTGATTGTTTTATAAATTCAGTTCTTAGACAGATGTTGGATCAAGGGCTTCAGTTCTTAGCTGATTATTGGGCCCAGGTCACCTTTGTTACTTTGTTATAGGGACCTCCAACATGACAGCTTGCTTCATCAAAATGTGCAAGCCAAAAAGATAATAGAGAAAGTTTGTTAGCAATATGGAAGTCACAATCTTTCGTAACCTAATCACGGAAGTGACATCTTATCATCTTTGATGTATCCCATGGGTTGGAAGCAAGTTATCAATATGCCCAGAATCAACAGGTTGGAATTACACAAGGGAATGAGTACCAGGCAGTAAATTTCATTTAGGGCCATTTTGGAGTCTAGCTATCACAATGGGACTAGTACCAGATTAGACACAGTGAATCTGGAGATAAAGAAACAGGAACTGCTCGAACTGAAGTACCCAGAGAAGAAAGGGTAGGGGAAAAAAATAACAAGAGTAGCAGAGAACTACAGAGCAACATCAAATGATCTAAGACACAAATAACTGGAGGCCCAGATCATGAGGAGTGGGTAGCAGAACAATGTTTGAAGAACAGATGGTCAAGAATTTTTCAAATGTGACAAAAACTAAAAAGTTACAGATCCTAGAAGCAGGAGAAATACAAAGAAAACAACATCAAGAAATGTAAACAAGTTTGCTAAAAACCAACAACAAAGAGGAAATCTTTTAATTAGGCAGAAAAAAAAGACACATTACAAAGATGAGAATTACCACTGATTTCTCAATACAAACATTGTCAGCTAGAAGACAATGCAACATTTGCTAAAGAAAAAACCTAGAATTCTGTAGTCAGTATGCATATTCTTCAAGAGTGAAGATAAAGACATTTTTAGGCCAAAAAAGTATTGTTAGCACCTTTTTTTCTATACTACAAGATACGTGTATGTATGCATATATACACAAGATCTATACTACAAGGGGTGTGTGTGTGTGTGTGTGTGTGTGTGTGTGTGTGTGTGTGTTTAATTTTGAGATGGAGTTTCACTCTCATTGCCCAGGTTGGAATGCAATGGTACAGTCTTGGCTAACTGCAACTTCCACCTCCTGGGTCCAAGCGATCCTCCTGCCTCAGCTTCCCAGGTAGCTGAGATCACAGGCACCCACCACCATGCCTGGCTAATTTTTGGTACTTTTAGTAGAGATGGGGTTTCACCAAGTTGGCCAGGCTGGTCTCAAACTCCTGACCTCAGGTGATCCATCTGCCTCAGCCTCCCAAAGTGCTGGGATTGTAGGCATGAGCCATTGTGCCTGGCCTACAAGACATATTAAAGGAAGTTCTTCGGGCTGATAGAAAATGTTACCGAATGAAAATTCCTATTTACACAAAGGAATGAGGAGCACTAGAAATGGTAAATATGGCTGGACACAGCTGTGTGCTCTTGCAATCCCAGATACTTGGGAGGCTGAAGTAGAAAGATTGTTTGAGTCCAAAAGTGTGAGAACAGCCTGGACAACATAGTAAGACCCTGTCTCCAAACAATGGTAAATGCATGGATAAATATAAGATACCTTTCTTCTTGGTTTAAAAACGCTTTCTTGAAAATATATGTGGCCACAGATTTATGAGAAAGTTCTAGCTTTTAATGCCTTTATCAAAGCGGAGCACAGATCTTAAACAATAACCTATGTTTATACTGCAAGAAGTTAGAAAAAGAAAATGAAACCCAAAATGAGCCAAGGGAAAGTATTATGGTCTGGATGTTTGCATATCCCCCCAGTTTTTACATGCTGAATACATAAGCCCCAGTGTGATTATATTTGGAGATGGGACCTCTAAGGAAGTCACTAAGGTTAAATGAGGTCATATGGATGTACTGTTGATCCAATATGATTAGTGTTTCTTTAAGAAGAGACACCAGAGAGCTCACTCTGCGAGCGAGGAAAGAGGAAAGACCACATGAGGATGTAACAAGTTGGGGGCCACCTACAAGTCAGGAAGAAAACTCTCACCAGAAATAAATTTGCTGGCATCTTGATGATGGACCTCTAGACTCCAGAACTGTGGTAAAATAAACTTCTGTTGCTTAAAGCATCCAAGTTGTGGCCTTATGTTATAGCGTCCTGAGCAGATAACTACAGAAGGAAATAGTAGAGGTTTGAGTGGAAACAAATGAAATAGAGCACAGAAAACAATAGAGAAAAATCAGTGAAACCAAAAGTTGATTCTTTCAAATGATCAACAAAACTGGTAAACAGTTAATAACACCAAGAAAAGAGATAGATAAACAGATAATACAAGAACCCAAAACTGAGAAAAGAACTAAAAAAGAGATACATGGACAGATGGGTAGACAGACAAAAGACTCAGGTGAGGAGAATCAGGAATGAGGGAGAGAACATCACTGCTGACCCAGAAGTAAAAGGGTTATAAAAGGAATACTATGAACAGCAGTGTGCCAACAAATTAGATAACTTAGATGAAATGAACAAAATCCGAGAAAGACAAAACGACTCAAATTTATTCAGGAAGAAACAGAGAATCCAAATAGACCAAAAACAGGTAGAGATATTAAGTTTAAAATTTTCGGACAAAAGCCAAGGGTCGTATGAATTCCCTGGGGAATTCTACCCAACGTTTAAAAAACAATTAACACAAAATATTCACAAACTGTTCCAAAAAATAGAAGAGGAGGGAACAGTTTCATTGTATCTTTATACATGAACAATAAACAATTTGAAAATCAAGTTAAGGATATAATTGCGGCTATAAATCATAGCATCAAGGAGAATCAAATACTTAGGGATACATTTTTAAAATGAAGCATAAGACCTGTAAACTGAAAACTACAGAAATATTCTTGAAAGAAGTTACAGAAGATCTAAATAAATGAAAAGACATCCCGTGTTGTTGGATCACAACATTTACTATTGTTCAGATGGCAGTAATTCCCAAATTGATCTACAGATTCAATGTAATCTTTATCAAAATATCGGCTGGCTTTTTAAAAGAAATTGACAAGCTGAACCTAAAATTTATATGGAAATACAAGGGACCTGGAATAGTTAAAACAATTCCTTTTTTTTTTTTTGAGACGGAGTTTCGCTCTTGTTACCCAGGCTGGAGCACAATGGCGCGATCTCAGCTCACCGCAACTTCCGCCTCCTGGGTTCAGGCAGTTCTCCTGCCTCAGCCTCCTGAGTAGCTGGGATTACAGGCACGCGTCACCATGCCCAGCTAATTTTTTGTATTTTTAGTAGAGACAGGGTTTCACCATGTTGACCAGGATGGTCTCGATCTCTTGACCTCGTGATCCACCCGCCTCGGCCTCCCAAAGTGCTGGGATTACGGACTTGAGCCACCGTACCAGGCCCAACAATCTTTAAAAGAAGAACAAAGTTGGAGAATTAAAAATTCTTAATTTCAAAACTTACTATAAAACTATAGTAATCAAGTCAGTGAGGTATTGGCATAAGAACAGACATATAAATCAATGGAATAAAGTTGAGGTTTCAGCAGTAAGCCTTAGCATTTATGGTCAATTGATAAACAAAAGACCAAGACAATTTAATCATGATAGAATGGTCTTTTCAGAAGGTGGTTCTGGGCAACTGGATATATACATGCAACAAAACAAAATGAAAGAAAAAAAGAAACTGGACCTCTGTCTCACACCATACAGAAAAAAATAATGCAAAGTAGATTATAGACCTACATGTAAGAGCTAAACCTGTAAAAGTCTTAGAAGATAACATAGGAATTAATCTAGTGACTGTGGTTGAGAAATGATTTCTTAATATGATAACAAAAAGCACAGGTGATTAAAGAGAAGATTGATAAGTTGGACTTCATTGAAATTAAAAGCTTTCATGCTTCAGAAGATAGCATCAGAAAAATGAAAGGCTATCCTGTGGCCTGGCAGAAACATTCTGCAATAATATATCCGATCAAGGACTTGTGTCTAGAATACATAAATCATTCTTACAACTTAATAATTAAAGTAAAAATAATAGAAATGGACACATAATTTGAATAGTTATTTCTGCAAAGAAGATTTGTCAATAGCCAATTAACACATGAAAAGATGTTTAACAGCATCATTAATCATCAGAGAAATAAAAACTGCAAGACACCACTTCTCACCCACTTGGATGGCTGTAACAAAAGAGAGAGATAATAGCACATGTTCACACGCATGTGGAGAAATTGGAACCCACACACACTGCTGATGGCGATGCAAAATGCTGGTACTGCTGTGGAAAATATTCTGGAAGCTCTTCAAAGTGTTAAACATTGAGTAACCAGAAGACCTAGCAGTTTCATTCATAGATATGTACCCAAAAGAAATAAAAGCATGTTCACAAAAATGTACACCATTATTCATCATAACAATAAGTAGAGACAACTCAAATGTCCACTGACTAATAAACAAAACGTGGACTAGCCATACAATGAAATAAAAAGGAGTGGGGTACTGACACATGCTCCAGTGTGAATGAACCTGGAAACATCATTCTAAGTGAAAGAGGCCAGTCACAAAAGATCACATATTATGTGATACCATTTATAGGAAATGCCCAGAATAGAGCAACCCATAGAGACAGAAAGTAGATTAATATTTGCCTAAGACTACAGGTACGTGTGTCACGTGGGGATGAGGGGTGACTGCTAATGGGTATTAGGTTTCTTTTTAGGGTAATGAAAATGTTCCAAAATTAGCTTATGGTGATGGTTTCACAGGCTGTAAAGTACTAAAAGCATTGAAGTACACTTTAAATAGGTGAAGTTTATGGCATGTCAATTATATCTCAAAAATGTGTTTAAAAATAAGGAAATTGATTGTCTGTTATAGAAGTAAAGTATATGACAGCAGTAATACAAAGGGGAAATAAGAAAAGAGGGAAGTGTAAGTGTATTGTTGAAAGATTCTTACATTATTGGTGAAGTGCTATAATATTTGTTGATGGTAGAATACTATGATTAAAGATATATATTATAAATCCTAGAACAAACTATTAAAAATGAAGAGATATAGGAATAAGCCAATAGTGGATGTAAAATGAAAGACTCAAAAATATTCAAATTAATGAAGTCAGGAAAGAGGAATATGAAACAGGACAAGTAGAAAAAAAGCGTTAGATGGTAGAGATAAACCCAACTATATATGTAATTACATCAACTGTAAATGGCCTAAGCATTCCAATTAAAAGCTACAGATTATCATATTGGACAAAAACCGTAATACTCAATTACTTGCTTTCTACAAGAAACCCTTTGGTAATAAAGGCACAGATGGGTTTAAAGTAAAAGGATGGGAAAAAATAGAGTGTTCAGATACTTATCGTGAGAAAACTGAAGTGAATATATTATCAAGCAGAGTAGACTTCAGGACCTTACTTAAGATAAAGAGAGAGATTTCATAATGATAAGTGGGTCAGTTCATTAGGAAAACATGACAGTCCTAAATGTGTGTGTACCTAATTATATAGCTTAAAAATACATGTCAAAGTGATGGAATTAAAAGGAAGAATGGATAAATTTCACAATTATAGTGGGAGATTCCTTTCTGAGTGATGCATAGAATCAGGAAATCAGTAAGGACATTGAAAACTTGGGCAACACTATCAGACCACTCGATCTAATTGACATTTTTGAAATAAATAAACAACAGTGGCAGAATATACAGTCTCTTCTTGCACATAGAACATTTACCAATATAAACTACATACTGTGTCATAAAACAAATCTCATTACATTTAAAAAGATTACTGCTTCTTGGACAGTAACTGAATTAATTAGGATTCAATAGCTGAATAAATATCTGCAAAAATTCCCAAATATGCAAACAACACACTGCTAAAGGTGAAAGAAAAAAATATTATAAAGGAAACTAAAAAATATTGGCTGAGCATGATGGCTCATGCCTGTAATCTCAGCACTTTGGGAGCCCAAGGCAGGCAGATCACTTGAGGTCAGGAGTTCGAGACCAGCCTAGCCAACATGGCCAAACCCCATCTCTACTAAGAATACAAAGATTAGCTGGGCGGGGTGGTAGGCGCCTGAAATCCCAGCTACTTGGGAGGCTGAGGCAGGAGAATTGCTTGACCCCTGGGAAGTGGAGGTTGCAGTGAGCCAAGATTACACCAGTGCACTGGGCGATGGAATGAGACTCAAAAACCAACCAACCAAACAAAAAACAAAAGGAAAGAAAATACTTTGAAATGAGTGAAAATTAAAGCCCAACGTAGAAAATTTATGGGGTACAAGGATTTGTAGTTTGAAATATTTACACTATATTTATATTAAAATCAGAAAATGTAATTGATATTAACAAAGGTTTAAAACATGACCTTAATTTTCACTTGTAGAAGCTAGAAAAAGAATAACCAATTAAAACCAAACTAAGTAAGAAAAAAGGAAATATTAAAATAAGAATAAAATAAATGAAATAGTAGGCAGACAATAGGAAACAATAAAACAAAACTGTCTCTCTTCAAACATCAATTAAATTGAAAAAACTAAAGCCAGTTTGATTAAGAAACAGAGAAATATACAAATTATTAATATTAAGAGTAAAAAGGATGCATCACTACAGATACTACACACATTAAAGGTAACCTAAAAAGTGTCGTAAAAGGATGTCATAAAAATTTTATGGAAGTAAATTTGGTAACTTCAATGAAATGGACAAATTTCTTAAAAGATAAAAATTATTAAAACTGACACAGAAGGGAAAATCTGAATAGTTCTGTATTTATTAAATTGAATTTTTAATTTAAAATCTTTCCATAAAAAGAAACCTCCTTCGTGGTGAATTTGATTTAAAAAAATTTAAGGCTACTACTCTGACCAACATGGAGAAACCCTGTCTCTGCTAAAAATACAAAAATTAGCCAGGTATGGTGGCACATGCCTGTAATCCCAGCTACTCGGGAGGCTGAGGCAGGAGAATTGCTTCAACCTGGGAGGCAGAGGTTGCAGTGAGCTGAGATCGCGCCACTGCACTCCAGCCTGGGCAGTGAGAGTGAAACTCTGTCTCAAAAAAAAAAAAAAATTTGAGGCAAGCATAATGCTAGCCTTACCAGACATTTTCAGCAACTGCAGGATGATATAACACTTGTCAGGTCATCTGATGTCTGATACCACAACCAGGCAAAGACATTGCAAGAAAACTACAGCCCAACATCTCTTATGAACGTAGATGTAAAAGTCTATAGCAAGATATTAGCAAATAGAATGCAGCTATAAGTGAAAAGGATAATACGCCATGATTAATTGTGTTGATTGAGGGTATACAAAGTTGGTTTAACATGTGAAAATCAACGTTATTCACTGTATTAACAGAACAAAGAATATTGACCATATAGTCATCTCAACAGATGCAGAAAAAGATATAATTCCATACCGATTCATGATTTTTCAAAAACCTCTCAGCAAACTAGATACAGGAGAGAATTTCCTCAATCTGATAAAGGACATCTACAGAAAGCCTGCACTTGATCATATTTAATAGTATATTCTTGTACTTCCTCCTAAGCCTGGGAAATGGTCAAGAGCACTTTCCCTGCTTCTATTCAATATTCTACTGGAGGTGCTAGGAAGTTCAGTAAGGTCAGGAAAAGAAATAAAAGACATACAGATGGAAAAGAAAGGAGTGAAATTCTTTCTATTTGCAGACAACATGAGCACGTACATAGAAAATGTTAAAGAACCTATTAAAAATTACTGGAATTAGTAGGTGAATTTAGGAATGTCACAGGGCCAAGCTCAATATTTTTCAAAGTATATTTTCATATATTAGCAATGAATAATTGGAAATTAAAGGTAAAGAAAAATGCAATTTAAAATAACATAAAATATTCCTTGAAGTATTTTAGGATAGACCATCCTGGTCAAAATGGTGAAACCCCGTCTCTACTAAAAATACAAAAAAATTAGCTGGGCATGGTGGCGCGTGCCTGTAGTCCCAGCTACTCAGGAGACTGAGGCAGGAGAATTGCCTGAACCCAGGAACCCAGGAGGTGGAGGTTGCGGGGAGCTGAGATCGCGCCATTGCACTCCAGCCTGGGTAACAAGAGCGAAACTCCGCCTCAAAAAAAAAAAAGAAAAGAAATATTTTAGGATAAAATTAACAAAATATGAAGACCTGTACCCTTAAACCAACAACATATTGATGAGAGAAATTAGAGGAGGCTTAAATAAATGGAGTGATATACCATGTACATAGATTGGAAGTCTCAAGGTTGTTAAAATGGCAGTTTTCTCCATATTGATCTATAGCTTTGATCCTATTTCTGTCAAAATCTCATCAGACTTTTTTGTAGAAACTGGCAAGCTGATTTTAACATTTACATATAACATAAAAATGACCAAGAATAGCTAAAAAGATGTATAAAAATCAAAGTAAAGATAAAAGGATTGCCCTACTTAATTTCAATACTTAATCTAGAGCTACAGTAATCAAGATGATATGATATTGGTGTTACTGAGTTAATATTCCAAAGAGGTGGATTTCAGGTTTCAGTTTCTGAACTTTCTGAGGAGCCAAACTAGAGAATTAAATTAATCTTTCCAAGCAATGGTGTAGGGGAGTGAGTGTGTGTGTGTGTGTGTGTTTGTGTGTGTGTGTGTGTCTCACTTTTGTCTCATTCTCATTCTTGAATTGCCTTATAGATATAAACCAAGAGGACCTTCCCAAGAAGGTCCTCCATGGCAGACTACATATCATCCCCTCTCTGTCTCTTCCTTCTCAGAATAAAAGCATTTTTTCCTTGAGATAAATACCCAACAGTGATTTTTATGGTTTCAAAATGAATAGATATTCATTGTAGAAGACTTCAGATAATATATAAAGGCATGGAAGACATTAAATCCACTCTGCCTCCCGCTGATAAAATGGCCTGTGATGTCCATCCTTCTGAATGCTTTCCACATGCACACACATAGGCACACATTTTCTTTTTACTAAAATAAGGGGTTATATCATATAGATGATTTTGTGTTTTTTTACTTGAGTCCATGTTAAGTGATTGACATATTTTTAAATGACTCTGTGTGACATCACGTACTTAACCTATTCACTGACATTAGACATTGAGATTATTACTGCTATTTGCCATTAGAAATCACACCATGAGAAAGATCCTTATATCTTTATTTAGTACACCCTCAATAAATATTTATTTGAGGACTTTAAATGGACCACGCTTTTCCTACCTCAACTATTGTTTTCTGGAGAATATTCCTAGAAATGAAATAGTAGTGCTGGGTTAAAGGGTATAGCTGCCTAAAAATTAGATACATGTGGCTCCATCATCCTTCGGAAAGGCTATGTTAATTTACAACTACACCAGGCACGTTTGAGAAGTCCTGCTGATGGACAAATATACGCCACCCCACAGGACATGGCACAGGGTGGGGGCCAAGTCACATCGCTGTTTACTTAGTGATGGGTGAAACCTTTAGTTCAGCAAAAGTCATTTGTATTACGTCACCATGGGGATGTATAATGCATTCATCTAGCTCATGGAGGGGAACTGTACAGCTCACTCTAGTGTCTTCTTGGGGTCGTGTAGCAAGTTTTCCAACTTGCCATTCTGCCATTTAATAATTACAATAATAAAAAATTGGCAGCTACCCTTTATTGTAATGCTTTTAATACATTATCTGATTTTTACAACAACTCTGCAATGTTTCAGTGATGAGAAACTGAGGCTCAGAGAGGTTAACTAATTTCCAAGGTCACTTAGCTTGTCACAGAGCCGTGGATCAAATGCCAGGGTCCAGCTCCTTCTCTAAGTCCAGTCCTGGATTTTTTCTTTAACTTCTCAGTCTTCCTCTTCTAATCATACTGGCTCTGGAATTCATTCATTCTAGAAATATTTATTGAGCACCTTCCATGGGCCAGGAAGGGCAATAGTAGAGGGCTGTATTGTCCCGGCCCTCACACAGCTTCAAGTCCTGTAGAGGAGATACAATTTAATCATCCACTTGTATGAAAAAACTGTGATTACTACCCTAGAGGAACCGTGCAGGAAATCTTAAGGTCTGAGAGCAGGAGGATGTGATCTAATCTGGGGATCAGGGAGAGAAGCTGTGAAGTGATGTTTCACTGAGGTTGCTGGTTAGTGGGACTGGGGAGGGCTTTGAGGAGAAGGGGACCGCATTTGGCAGGAGAAGGCATATGCAAAGGCCCTGGGGCATGAGGAAGTGTGGGCTGGAGGAAATAAAGGGTGGGCAGTGAGGGTACTTAGAGCACAGAACCTGAGGGGGCTTGTGAGCAGGTGGACACTGTACCCCACCAAGTCCCTGGGCGGCGTGGAAGTGATTGGAATGTAACCTGAGAACGATGGGGCCCATGAAAGTTGTCAGCAGGGCAGTGTCATTCTCTGATTATTGTAAAAACATCACCCAGGCTGCTGCAGAGCAGATCGAACTGGGTGGAAGCAGGTTCACATGGGAGGGACTTCTTCCATTGGTTAAAATAGGTAGTCCCAGCGCTGTTTCTCTTCTTTTTCTTTTCTGGTTATAGTTTCTTCTCCCTGTGCTCACATTGTGGGCTTCAGGCTTAAGAAGTAAGAGGCAGATGGCCCAGTCTTGGAGCAGGGAAGCCAGGGGACCAGCGGCCCGAAAGCTGTCAATGTCACACAAGTCATCCTTGCAGAGCCGCAGCCGCCTTCTCGGCAGAATGTCAAGCAGCTTGGTACAGGGAGCAGCTGCTCTGCACGGCTCAGCATCGGCAGAACCCCATAAACAAAACGGTCAGGTTTCTGCAGAGAGAACCTCCTGGCCTCCAACCCCATGCGGCACCGTGCCGAGGGCCCAGCTCTCTCTGCTGTCATCTGTTTTTGGTACTTCCAAAGCCCACAGTGTGGGGCTCTGGGACGTTGTCAGCCTGATTGCCAAAATGTCTGGAATCAGGGCAAGAGCAGCACTTTGAGAGTTGGCTTCCCGGGGTCTCTTCCCAGAAATGAGAAGGAGCCTGAGCCACAGGCTCTGGTTACTGCCGCTGGGCCCCCTAGACCAGAAAAAAAGAACTTGCCGAGAGAGACCCTTAGTATCCAGAGTCTGCTCCACTCCCCAGGTTGGAAGGGAGAGCAGGGAGAGGGAGTGGCCTCTGTGCCAGCCAGGTCCAGAGCTGGAGGGAGTGAACCGCACCAGGGAAGGAGCCTGCTCGTTGCTGGTAGAACTTTTGCAGCACCCAGACCGGCCTCTCAGCTCTCTTTGGATGTCTTTATTCTTGCAAGTGTCAGAGATGCCTGGCCTTGTGAGAAGCAGTAACCAGTCTTCCCAGTCTGAGCCTTTGCCCACCTGGGCACCGAAGCACCTGGCCTCCCACCTCTGCCCCATCTGGATCGCCAGTCAGCGAGAAGCCCTCTGGTTTTCTGAATTGTGCCCACCAGGGAAGGAACAAGGAAGAATTCATCTAGTCAGCTTCCCCTTGGCTCATTTGAGGAAGTGCTAGAATGCTTCCCAAGCTCCCTACTTACAGGGTAGGACCCTCCTATCAAAAGCATGACATCCCTGGGCTTAGTAAAAGTTCGTGATCTTAAGAAGAGGTTTCTGCAGAAGCAGCTTAGCTATGGCTGCACGCTGCTGAGTATGATGATAGCAGGACGCCAAGGGTGGGCCCAGGGCACCACGTGGATGTCAGAAAGAGCAATCAAGGGCAGGCCCTTCTTAGGGAGGGAGCGTTATAATTGCCATGTGGCACGGGCTTGCAGTCACTGTTCAGGTAATTGCTTTGTAATTGACTGCATCACCTTCTTCCTGTTTCATAAATAGCAGGAATGAAACCAGCCCGCCAGGGCGGGATCGGAATTCAAATTCCATTGACTGTAGTTGCGCATTTTTCGTTTAGCATGTAAAGGCAGTTTCTATGTAAATTATTTCAAAAGGTTCTCCATGGACTAATGACATTAGCGTCTGGAAGAATAGAAACTGTCGTCATAATTGGCACTACAATGGTGTGGTGCGTCATGGAGAAAGAAATTGGCACTGTAACTTGTACACTTTTAAAAAATAAAGCCAAACAAGGAGAGAACTGCCGAAAAGCAAAAGCAAATATTTCATAAACAAGAATCCAAAATGTGACACATTTGTTTTGACTGGAAGAGCCAGATTATTTACAAACGCAGAATTAATTATTCCATTGATGAACTTTCTGCAGAAGAATTATGAGCTCTGACAAATATGGACATATTCTCTTTTTACTCACACAAGCAGCCACTTTCGTAAACACAGGGTACCTCTGTGTCTAGTCCCCCTACTGGCAGCAGAAATTACATCAAAGACATTGATTCCGTTTGAAAAGCACAACTTGTAACTTTTTTCTTTATAACTGGCAGAATATTAATCTTGCAAAGCAATTCAAGAATCTCTTTAAAATGTGGCCTTCTGGGCTTCAAGGTTGTGCGTATATATTTAATAAATTGAGGTGCTTTACAGTTAATATGTCAAAGGCCTGGTTTGCCACATGGAGAAGATAATCGTTGTAGAAACAAGAGTACAACCTCGTTCCCAGATTGGTAAATGTCCTGAAAAATTGGTTCATCCCCTTGAATCTGAATCCCTTGCGAATTAAATATTCAGGCAAAGAGAAGTTTCAGCAGCAAAGTAGGAAAACAATCAAAACTTGAAAACGAGCATGTTCTTAAATGAAATAATTAATCATGCTAAATTAGAAAAAGTATTAAAATAGTTTTAGATTAATGCAGACTATGAATATCAATATAATTGCCGCGGCTTAATTTGGCATAAAAAGCATCTAATGAAATATTTTAATATCACTGTCCATTCAATTTACCAGTCTGAATTTCATGGGATATTAAGTGGTTTTTAAATTATCATTGCAAAATCTTCCAAATCCGTGTGGATTTGTTGTTGTTATTGTTTATGGAAGGGGAAAGAAATTGTGTGTGTGTGTCTCTGTGTGTGTGTGTCTGTGTCTGCGTGTCTGTGTGTGTGTCTCTGTGTGTGTCTGTGTCTGCGTGTGTGTGTGTATCTGTGTGTCTGTGTGTCTGTGTCTGTGTGTGTGTGTCTCTGTGTGTGTGTGTCTGTCTGTGTGTGTGTGTCTCTGTGTGTGTCTGTGTCTGTGTGTCTGTGTGTGTGTGTCTCTGTGTGTGTGTCTGTGTCTGTGTGTATATCTGTGTGTCTGTGTGTGTGTCTGTGTATCTGTGTGTGTGTATCTGTGTGTGTGTCTGTGTGTATATCTGTGTGTGTCTGTGTGTGTCTGCGTGTGTCTGCATGTGTCTGCATGTCTCTGTGTGTGTGTCTGTGTGTCTGTGTGTGTCTCTGTGTGTGTCTGTGTGTGTGTCTGTGTCTGTGTGTGTCTCTGTGTGTCTGCATGTCTCTGTGTGTCTGTGTGTGTGTCTGTGTCTGCGTGTGTGTGTGTGTATGTGTGTGGTTAACGAGTCTAAATCAAAATTTCTACTTTGTGGAACAGGTAGAAACCAACCCCTTGCTCTTGCCAGTTGTGCCAGAAATGCATTTTTCTCCACTTCTTGGGCCTCTGCCACCCAGGGCCAGGGCTTTCCATGCCATCCTGGAGAATGCTCAGCTGCTCCCAAGGAGAGCCAAAGAGCAGAGAGGAGCCTTAGCAGCCATTTGGTTCAGTCCTTTATTTTGCAACGAGGAAGATGATCACTCCATCTTCTTTTTTTTTTTTTGAGACAGAGTTTCGCTCTTGTTACCCAGGCTGGAGTGCAATGGCGCGATCTCGGCTCACCACAACCTCCGCCTCCTGGGTTCAGGCAATTCTCCTGCCTTAGCTGGGATTACAGGCATGCGCCACCATGCCCAGCTAATTTTTTGTATTTTTAGTAGAGACGGGGTTTCACCATGTTGACCAGGATGGTCTCGATCTCTTGACCTCGTGATCCACCCGCCTCGGCCTCCCAAAGTGCTGGGATTACAGGCTTGAGCCACCGCACCCGGCCTCCATCTTCTTATAGAAAGACTGTTTTAGGGAGCTTTATTTCTTGTGGATTTTCTGACTCATAGAACGTATTACAAATACCCCAGCACACTAGAGAGAAACTCCAAATGATAATTGTCGTAGCATGCTTGCCCAGGGATCCTGCAGACCCAACCGCCTGTGTCTCATGACATAGCATTTCTCTGGTTTTCCAGTTGCTCCAAGACTGGGTTCTTTCATGCACCCTGTCTGCTCTTGCCCCTCTGCCCAAGTCCAGCCTTCTCTTTCTCCATAAAGCCCCTTCTCGTTCCCTGTAGCTCTCACCTCTTTGGTAACTGCCCCTAGATCTGGAAGAGCAAAATCACCCGGCCAGCAGGGACCGATGACTGCCACTCTACTCAACTAGGTGGGTGGTTCGTATTCTTCATCTCAGCTGAATTTCTCAGTGGCGTATAATGACAGCTTATCTCAGCCTCTTTCCTGAAACTCCTTTTCCTAGACTTTTTTGACCTAGAAATCTGAGTCTTGGTGACCTCTCTGGCCACTCCTTCTGTATCTAAAGCTCTAGAAGGGCTCCATGTGAAGGCTGATAAAGAAGCATGTGCCAGAAAGGAGAGTTGGGGCTGCTCTCCCTCAGGGATCTTGCAGTGAGGGAGGGAAATTGACGAAGGGGCGGTGGTGGTGGGATAGAGGTCAGTGTATTTAGACAACGCTGGGAGACAGCGGGATATGGGTTTGTTGCCTGTGGCCGTTGGGAACAAAGATCGTTTTCAAACAGGAAAGCTGCAACCCTAACTCCCGTTTGTCTCACGACAGAGCCTTTTTCTGGCTTTCCGGTAGCTCCAAGACAAGGACAGTGTGACAGAACGTCCACAAGATTCACGTAGGATGATGCTCATTACAGCATTATTGACACTAGCGGGCATTTGGAGCAACCTAACTTTTCAGTGATAAGGAACGAGTTAAATAGATCATGGCACTCTACAAACATCAGTTGAATAAATAATTGTATAAAACAATATAAAGAAGAATAAATACGAAAAAGTCTTCGTAACCTCACCTACCGAGTCACTGCAATTCAGGATTGTGTGTATTCTCACCCTTCCCCAACCGCCACCCCGACCGCAGGAGGCACCCCACATGTGCTTTTCTTCACGATATCATGTTGTACCTGGTGTCTCATGTCCTTGCATATGCTTTGCAATCCTGGCTTTTAATGGATTTATATTGATCTGTGGTCGGCCCTCCTCAAGTTTTGGGCAAGACTTTCTTTCTTTCCCTGCCTCTATTTTCTCTGAGGTCCCAGCTCGTCCACACCCATAGCTCCGTGGGCAACTGCACACAGGCGACTCGCATTTCTCTATTTCTACCCCAGTCCTCTTCTCTGGGCTCCACATAGGAGAGTCAACCACCCATCCCGCAGCAGATGTCAACCGTTCAGCACTTGGCATCTCCCCTTAGACTCTTTGGACTCCCCTAAGTCCAGATCCAAAATCATGACCTTCATCTTCAGATACCTCCATTTCGTCAAAGGAAGCACCATTCATCCAGTTAGGTAAGTCCCAAGCCTGGTAGTATATCTTCTTCTCGCTGTCACCCCCTTGTCCAAATCAACTCCATTCCCTTTTCCTCTGGGAGACATAAAATCCAGCCTTTTCCCCTGTCACCTCCTTGGTCATCACGCAGCCAAAGCTACCACCATCTACAGCGTCCTCCTACGTGGACTGCTTACCCCAGCCTGTTCTCCATGCTGCAGCTGAGGGGTCTGGTTAGGAACTGGGCCTCTGGAGCCACCTGTCTAAGTTGAGTCCCAACTCCTCTTCCTCCTCCTACCTGTGGAGCTTGTACATGTTAGGTACATGCTTCTGTGCTCCCGTTTCTCATCTATGAGGATTAGTGAGTCAATCACAGCCACTGTTTTAGATCAGCCCTGCCACATAGAAATGCTGTTTCAGTATTTGCTGCTGTTATTCTTATTTTTGAGATGGAGTCTTGCTCTGTCACCCAGGCTGGAGTGCAGTGGTGCAATCTCAGCTCACTGTAACCTCCGCCTCCTGAGCTCAAGTGATTCTCCTGCCTCAGCCTCTCCAGTAGCTGGAACTACAGGCACACACCACCGTGCCTGGCTCATTTTTGTGTTTTTGGTAGAGACAGGTTTTCGCCATGTTGGCCAGGCTGGGCTCAAACTCCTGACCTTGTGGTCTGCCTGCCTCAGCTTCCCAAAGTGCTGGGATTATGGGTGTGAGCCACCGCGCCCGGCCTTGCTGCTGTTATTCTTATTCTGCTGTTGTTATCTGTAAAATAGAGACTGTAGTGAGAAACACATGGGCTAATAGAGGCAAAATGCTCCCAAGTGTGCCAACTGCAGAGTCGGTTCTTTGAGGACATTTGCTATGGCTACTGGCACTCCAGCCTCGCCTGGGCCATGGGCCTCTTCCTTCCCTGTGCTTACCTGGCGAGTTGTTGTGCTCACCACGTGCCCGCCCACCCACCACAAGGCGTGTGCATGTGTTCTGCTTCTGCCTGGAGCACTTTCCTCTCTTCTTTACCTTCTTCATGCACTGTTCAGGTCTTAGCTCAACAGTACTTCCTGACCCCACTGGTGGGGTCACTTCCCCCTGCTGTCTGGTACTCCTTCCTAGAGAATCCACGGAACTCATGCAAGGAAGGATAGCCCAGAGGAGGGAGCCCTCCACTCTCCAGCTCCATATGTGGGGAGAAGACACAACTCAAGCAGCCCTCTGGGAAACCAGCGGTTTCCAGGACCCTCTCACAGGGTCCTCGGTGCCCTCTGGTGACTGCCCATCCAAGGCTCCTTTTGGTCAGGTGGCTCCAATGGTCATGCATCCTAGATGCATGAGGGATGTTCAGCAGGATGGGAGAGAGCAATCCAGGCATAGATTGTTTGTAGGCAGCTCACTTCCACGCACTTCTGCCTGTCACCACCGATGAGGAGAAAATGAGTCAGTGAGCGCCCGTTTCCTGCTCTTTGTTTTCTTTTAATTTGAGAGAAGATGGAGCGGATCCTTGTCAGGTAATTCCACCCCGGAGGGGAAGGTATTGGAGCAGGTTTGCAGCCAAGTCTGGGACTCCGTGCATTTCCTGGTGGGTGGGCTGAGGCATTTTCAGGAAGCTCTGTGATGTGCAGGCTGACCTTGGCCATGCGGCTGCCTCTATGGGGACATTCTAGCCCATGGCACTATCCACCTGGGTCTCAAGGATGGTCAGTGGTTCTTTCCAAGCTCTCTGAGGGGAGCTCCCAGTGCCTTGCCTGTCTCACGGCAGCGCCTCCAACCAGATGCTCAAAAGGTGCCGTTTCTTCTTTCTGAAATAGTCACAGATTCTATGGTCTTTAAAGAGCTAAGCTATTTTAAAGATGTTGGTACAACAGAAACCTCTAACCTAAACATCACATGAAGGGAAATCGGTGCTTAGGAGAACCAGCTCCAAGATCTAGCCTACTGTGTCTATATTAAACCAGAGATTCACATGGGCATCCTTTTGGGTTGAAAGTAGGGCCCCTGGGAAAGTCAGATAGCCCATAATGACACCTGTGTCCCTGGCAGCCACTCTGATTAGGTATCACCTGTTTGGATCCCCCGTGATGACTGAAATCCCCATGCGAAAACTAGAAGCAGCAGGAGGTTCATGATGGGGTGATCATGTACGTTTCTAAATCTGCTACAGATTCCAGGCCACATGTGTCCTCTTTTCACAGTGTAGAGGCCAGGAAGGAGCCCTGCTCACTAGCATGTGTTATCTAAAGTGGCTGTTTCAGATGCACCCAGCACTGGGTCAGTGAAGCCTGCTGTGTGCCAAGCACCATGCCAGGTTCCGAAGACTCAGGGACCCGCACCACCTGGTCTCTGTTCTTGAGGTGTACACAGCCTGAGTGCTGAGTGGATGAGTGAGCCTGCTGGTGGGAGGCAGGGAGGAAAGATCTCACAGGAGATTGGCATGTGATTGGGCCCTGGAGGGTGAGGAGGAGCAGGTCAGGCAGAGACAGGCGTCTGGTGGAGTTGAGGGCACAGGTGGAGGGGTGGAGGTGCCAGGTTGTGCCATATGCTTTTAGAGCTGCCAGAGCAGTGATTCTTGATTTGACGTCTATGAGCGGTCCTGGAAGATAGTCACGGGGTCTTCGGCTGTCTGTGACCTTTAGAAAGTCCAAACAGAGATCTTCCATGACAGGTGTATCTGTGGCTGTGGCATCCAATCTCTTCTCTTTGGGCTGGAATCATGAACATTCAGGGCGGTCGCTGCCCTCGTCCTCTGAGAAGTGCTCGTGGGGAGATGTACCTGTGACTGACGTTAACGCACAGAATCATTGTAGTATCAATGCAGCATTTTGGCAGCAATGCTTTTCTATAAGAGGTGGGGATATTAGGAGCTGCTGGGCTAGAGTGCAGGGTGTCGTACCTCAGATCATGTTTGGCTAAGATTATGAAGGGCTTAAATGACCCCAAATATCCCTGCCTAACAGTCAACAAGTTACAGATCTGGGGTGCTATTGAGGCTGAGTGGAAAGAGTGAGAATCCCAGCTCCACCCTTCTGAGCAGTGAGATGGCAGGCAAGTTCTTGAACTCTCCTAAGCCTCAGTTTCCTCCTCTGAAAATGAGGACAGAGGTGCTCTGAGGACTCCAGATTGCTGTGTGGAGTTTAGCTCAGTGCCTTCCATCGACTTGGCACTCAGTAAACAGACGCTGGAGCTACTCTTCCCTCTGTCACTGTAAGTGTCAGAATTGCGATGGTCACTCTGAGACTTACTCCGTCAGTAAGTAAATTAACTCATCTGATTTGATCTAGCTAAGATCAGCTGCCTGGAGCAATTGCAACTTTTTCT
The DNA here is from genome assembly GCA_028533165.1 of Leontopithecus rosalia. NCBI lineage: Eukaryota > Metazoa > Chordata > Mammalia > Primates > Cebidae > Leontopithecus > Leontopithecus rosalia. The sequence continues at coordinate 5,523,059 of CM052659.1, forward strand.
GGAAGATCAGAGCATGGGAAAAGCTAAGTTATTTTTATCAGGAAACACTTGGCAAGGAGAGCAGGCTTGGGGTGGAGAGAGAGGTGCTACCGAGAGGGATTTCAGCAGGCAGGGGCAGTGTGACCTCAGTGAGCAGCTAGGGAGAGAGGGCCGAAGACCCCTGTGAAGACGCCCGTGTCTGCAGAATGCATGCCAGTGATTCAGGCATGCATTGGATGGTCTCAAATTGGATATCGTCTCCCTGGGATGGTGTGGACATGGGGCAGTAGTCATCTGAGAGGGAAGACCTCTGAGCATCACAGTCTCATGAGATTTGGAACTGCTCTTGGAACTGCAGTGGGCTATTCTAGTTTGTTTGGTTTTTTTAAGACAGAGTCTTGCTCTGTTGCCAGGTGCCAGGCTGGAGTGCAGTGGTGCAATCTCGGCTCACTGCAATCTCTGCCTCCTGGGTTCAAGCAATTCCCCTGCCTCAGCCTCCCAAGTAGCTGGGACTACAGGCTCACGCCACCACACCTAGCTAATTTTTGCATTTTTTACTGAAGTGGGGCTTCACCATGTTGGCCAGGGTGGTCTCAATCTCTTGACCTTGTGATCTGCCCACCTCGGCCTCCCAAAGTCCTGGGATTACAGGCGTGAGCCACTGCGTACGCTGGGCTATTCTAACCAAAGTCCTCTACCTTTCTTTCTTTCCTTCTTGTCCTGCATCATCGTCACCACTAATGTTTTTACGTGTTGTATTGGTCAGGCTCAGTCAGGCTACGTGCTGGTGATAAACAAGCCCTGGAATGCCAGTGGCTTAACGCATTCAAGTTTATTTCTCACTCACATTGCAACTCCAGTAAAGCAAATGCCACATCACAGTGACTCCCCTCCAGGTGGTGACTCAGGGATCCTGCCTCCTTCCATTGTGTGGCTCCACCATCCTAGAGTCCTTGTTTCTTGTCCCTGAGGACAGGGAAGAGAAGGAAGATGTTACAGGGGCCCAGCCTGGAAGTGGCATACATCAATTTTACCTTCATTTCATTGGCCAGAACTCAGTCCCATGGCCAATCTAACTACAGAGGAGGCTGGGAAATATAGTCTTTCTTTGTCCAGGAAGAGAAAATTATCTAGTTAGTTTGATAACTGCCTAGTCAGTTTCCGCATGTGTGTATTATCTCACTTAATTTTCTAGAGAACCCCATGGACCAAGTGCTATTATTATCCCTATTACATATGAATAACTTTGAAGTATTGAGAGACCACCTGACCCTCCCTGATAAGCAGTGGAGACAGGATTCTGTTATCTGCTCAGCTTCTGGGGAGGCCTCAGAAAACTTACAATAATGGTGTGAGGCAAAAGGGATCTAGCGTTTCACATGGCCAGAGCAGCAGGAAGGGAGGGGAGGGAGGAGCCACACTTCTAAACAACCAGATCTCACGAGAACTCGCTGGCATGAGAACAGCACCAAGGAGGAAATCCGCCCCCTACATTCAATCACCTCCCACCAGGCCCCACCTTCAACACTGGGGATTACAATTCAACATGAGATTTGGGCAGGAACACAGATCCAACCATATCAGTGAGAGTGGGAGTCTTCCAGCCTCTTGTGTCTGAGCAAGGGAAAATGAGCAGGAGGGGTAAGAATGAAGAATAGGGGGAAAAGGTTGGTTTCAAGATCCAGTCCCGGAAGACAAAGGAAGACAAGAGGTTGAGATAACAGGGGAAGGGCTGGCCTTGGAGAGGAAGATGAGCCCTGTCCTTTGAGGCAGGTGAGAAAGGGGAATGGGGGCTCCATTTTCTCATCTACAAAATGAGATGCCCCTGTCTGCGCTCTCGCCATTGTGTGTTTGTGGGCATCCTGGCTTGAAAAACATCCTCCCAAAAGTCATGGCCACCCCGAACCTCAGAATGTGACCATCTTTGGAAAGAAAGTTTTTGCAGATCTAATTAATCATATCAAGGTGAGGTCATGCTAGATTTGAGTGGGCCCTTATCTCATGACTGGTGTCCTTATAAGAAAAGGGGTCTTTGGGTAAGACCCACAGACTCAGGGCAGACACAGAGAGACCACATGAAGACAAAGACAGGGACTGGAATGATGTGTCTTCAAGCTGAGAAACACCCAGGATTGTCACAACACCAGAAGCTGGAAGAGACAAGGAAGGCTCCTCCCGAGAGCCTTCAGAGGGGGTGTGGTCTTACCAACACCTTAACCTTCACTAAGCCTTCAGGGAGGGCATGGTCTTACCAACACCTTAACCTTCACCAGGCCTTCAGAGAGGGCGTGGTCTTACCAACACCTTAACCTTCACCAAGCCTTGAGAGAGGGCGTGGTCTTACCAACACCTTAACCTTCACTAGGCCTTCAGAGAGGGTGTGGTCTTACCAACACCTTAACCTTCACCAAGCCTTGAGAGAGGGCGTGGTCTTACCAACACCTTAACCTTCACCAGGCCTTCAGAGAGGGTGTGGTCTTACCAGCACCTTAACCTTCACCAAGCCTTGAGAGAGGGTGTGGTCTTAGCAACACCTTAACCTTCACCAAGCCTTCAGAGAGGGCGTGGTCTTACCAACACCTTATCTTCACCAGGCCTTCAGAGAGGGTGTGGTCTTACCAACACCTTAATCTTCACCAGGCCTTCAGAGAGGGCGTGGTCTTACCAACACCTTAACCTTCACCAAGCCT
>CM052659.1:5525827-5540068 GCA_028533165.1 Leontopithecus rosalia
AGCACCTTAACCTTCACCAGGCCTTCAGAGAGGGTGTGGTCTTACCAACACCTTAACCTTCACCAGGCCTTCAGAGAGGGTGTGGTCTTACCAGCACCTTAACCTTCACCAGGCCTTCAGAGAGGGTGTGGTCTTACCAACACCTTATCTTCACCAAGCCTTCAGAGAGGGCGTGGTCTTACCAACACCTTAACCTTCACCAGGCCTTCAGAGAGGGCGTGGTCTTACCAACACCTTAATCTTCACCAAACCTTCAGAGAGGGTGTGGTCTTACCAGCACCTTATCTTCACCAAGCCTTGAGAGAGGGCGTGGTCTTAACAACACCTTAACCTTCACCAAGCCTTCAGGGAGGGCGTGGTCTTACCAACACCTTGATCTTAGACTTCTGGCATCCAGAACTGCGAGACAATAAATTGCTGTTGCTTTAACCCACCCAGCTTGTAAGCAATTGGTTATGGACGCCCTAAGAGACTGATACAGTGGGGAGCATGTGGGGTATATTGGAAGATACCGAGAATTACACAATTGCAGTGAAAATGTGTGGTATTTCCATCAAAACCATGATCAAGTCCATTGTGTGAACACGGCCCGGCAGAGGGAAGGGGTGGGGTGAGGAAACTCGAGGCCTCTGCCTTTGATAGTGCCTTCCCTTGGCCTGGAACTTTCCCTGCATCCTATTCAGTCTCTCGATTTAGGTGATTGAAACACTGTGGTCTCTTTCCTTACAAGTTGCCCCCAACCTCAGCAGAAGCAGTGCGTCTCCTTGAGTTTTAGATTTGGAAAGAGAGACATACATGGAGTAGTGGATGTTACTATATGTCGTCTGCCTTTCCAGCTGCGCAGGGGACACCTGCCTTCAGTGAGGGTGACTCAGGGCCTGGTATGTTTGCTAGAAAGTTCCACACCTCTGGACCTCTGTCAGGCCATTTTGCATTTCCAAAAGATGTGTTGCAGCCACCGCCACCGCACACTTCCTGCCTCTCTCTTCCTGCGTGCATTGACGCACACGTTTAATGCTTTCTCAGCACATAAACTGACTGCTACCTTTAGCTTTCCTTCACTTGCCGTGGATGTAAATTATTCTCATTTTATTATTACCATCATCATTTTCACTATCACATGATGCCAGTGAGTGCTGTGGCTCTCAGTGACTCTTCGGCAGACGACAGGCATAGAATGAAACTCCCAATCGAAGGAAAACCCCTAATATTTATTCCACTCCTGCTTTTACCAACAAGCCTGAGTTCCTTTTGACTTTACTGTTCTCAAATGTCCCTCATTTTGCAAATGAGGAAATGGGTGCTCCCAGGGGGATGAAGTGACTCTCGCAGGATCGCTCAGCTCTCAGTGGCAGAATGGAACTGAGCACTCACTGGCTTCCCCCTGCAGAGTGCAGTGTCTTTTGTGTGGGGTGAAACCTGCTTCCAAGCCCATTACCGCATTCCTCTTCTGAGTCTGCCAGGACTGCTGTGGAAGGTGCTCGGTGACGCACTGGGGGGTGGGCTGCCATGTCTGGTTTCCTTACAGCGCACCTACTAAAAGCCTAGAAGGACCTTCACTCCATGACAGACACAGCACCCAGAGGCTGGGAAAGTTCGGGACAAGGACAGGCAGACACATGGAGGGTGCTGGGCTCTGGCAGGATTGTCCATCACGCTGGAGGGAGGAGCTCCCTAGAGTGTGCCTCACAGGGAGAATGCCATGTTGTTAGGGAGAAACTGGGTGATAGAGTCTCAGCCTGATCCATTTCTGCCCTGGAGTAGTTATGTAAAAACAGTGGGCCTCTCGGAACCTCAGTCTCGTCATCTGAAATGGAGTTTCAATGCATAACTCCTAGGAGTCGTTCAGAGATGGTTAAGTGCCTGGCCCAGAGCCTGTTCCCAGTTAGCTGAGCTTTCCTCTGTGTGCATCCTCCTCACCACACAAGAAAATGGTCAGCTTATCTTCTGGGCCCGAACGATGAATTAAGGGCTGCTCGGGGGATATTCTCTGGAGGGGTCGCTTCAGCTGCCTGAACTCAGGAGGCTGATATCACAGCAACAGCCCACACTGGGCTTCATGAGTTCACGTTTCTTTCACCGGCAGAGCTGGAAGGGCAGAGAGCGTAGCCCGGGAGTGGGTGGCCGGCGAGAACTGGGCAGCCAGCCTGGCTCCGTTCCATTGGCGGCATTGCCCTTGGACAGCTTTGGTGTCGCCCACGTTTGTCTTCTTAGCTGAAACTCGAGAGGTGCATTCCTCCTTCCAGCAACTGTCTGGAAGCAGGAAGTGGTGCTGGGAAGAAAACCAGCTGCCAGCTTCCCCCACTGTTTTGACTGGGCTCTGTAAATGGAAACAGCTGAGAATACTATCCAAGGGTGCGCGTGCCCATCTCAAAGCCGGTGTGTGCATTGCAGGGAGGATGCCTGGTGCAAACATACTCTGACGTTTATATTGAATATTTTAGTTTGCAGAAATTCGCAATTAAATCTACTTTCCACCTACACTATGAAAAATTCATTTATAGAAACCAAATCAAATTGGAGATCTAAGGACTGGTGGCCAGAAATGAAATATTTTTAAAATAAAATATATGGAGATTGAATTGCTGAAGCGCTGCCTTGTTCTGCAGCTTCCTGGGATGGGAGCTGGAGGGAAGGTTTATTGGACAGAGCCTTCTCTGGGGATCAATTCTGAACTACTCTTACGTCTTGGCAGTTTCAAAAGGAAAAAAAAAAGTTCTTTGAAAGAACTTACTTAGCAGGCAGAACCAATATTCTGTGTTTTCTTGAAGCCACCTTGTATTTCAGCTTCGGTGAATATGTGTGTCTCCTGTGGATCTTTATGGGAATTGCTTGAACACTCCGGAGAGGCTGGATGCGGCATTAAACCACCTAACCTTCGCTCCCCCAGCCTCGCCATTCATCCTGAAGACTTAATTATTTCTCGAAAGATGATCCATACGGGTGCTGCCTTTTTCTTAGGAATGTGAGCCCGGATGCTGAATTCCCCACTCTCCGTACTCAGAGAGAGAAGCTCAGACTCAGCTCCGACTTAAATTTCTGAATTGATCCCTGATTGAATTCCTCCTTTGAAAAGCATCAAGGGCTGCTCAGTTTTCCCCAGTTCCTTTGAGGGATCCCACGCCCTTGCATGCATTTATTCACTACTCTGTACCCACGGACCACTCAGAGAAAATGCAACCGTTCTGTTCAAGTGAGTTGACATTACTGTCCTTCATGGGCTCAGTTCCCTTTGAGAAGATGACTAATCCCATGCCATGTGCTTCCTGCAGCTTTGCTTCCACTCTTAGGAAGTAGGCAGAGGAATTCCTGCAGAGGTGTCCACCCCAGCGCCACCTCCCATGCCACACACCAGGCAGATGTTGGGTGGATTTCTGGGAAGGCAGATCCTCCCCACCTTCTGGGAATCCTGAGGAAGAACCACCCTAGGAAGTAGCAAGCTCCGGTGGGGCGTCCTGCTCCCTACTGGGTCACTGGAGCTTCCAGAGCCCAGGGTAGGTCATTTTCCTGCCCCATCCCTGCCCTTCTTCTCCTGTTGGACAGGGAGGGGGTGTGGCTTCCTTCCTGGGAAGGGATTGGGATGCAGAAGCTGTGGGCTGAGAAAGGCTGGGGAGCAAATGGCAGAGCTTGTTCAGGTGATGAGAGACCGTCACCCACCTCCAGGAGCTCCCGCCAGAGGCCCGCTGTGACAAGGGACAACATGGGCTGGCAGGCCACTCATCCAAGAGAATCATTCCCTCCTACACTTGGACACTGTTTCGGGGCTGGCGTTTCTCTGGCACTCGGTGTGAGCAAAGCCCATTTGGTCTTTTGTCAGTGAAGACAGAAGAGTCACAACGAACTGATTTAGAGAGCACACAGGGTGTTGCGGGGCAGAGGCCCGGATGGCTCCGTGATCCACGTGCCATTCCCGTTCCGGGTTTTGCTTGTCATTTGCTTTTTTGCCATCCACTGGGAAATGTATTTATCACTACAGTTCATATAATTTGGTGGTCTGTTTTCATCTTTTACAAGCAAAATGCTTGGTATTTCAATAAGATTGAAGCGGGGTAGAAATAGATTGCACCCCACTTAGGACTCTCAGTGGGGGAGTCTAAACATGAATTATCCCAGCTTAATGCTTCAAGTTATTGGGGTTTCCCTGGGGATACAGACAGGGAGCATCTTCTTGGTTCCTGTAATGCTGCTGCCTCCCGATGGCTGCCCAGGGTTTCCAGCTCTGCCATGCCCCTCGATTTTGTCTGAAAACTCGGCATGCCCCAGGGGGCCTCTTTGGAGCCTGTTGGAGGAGATTTTGTAGTAATGAGCATTTGGCTTTTGTAATCCTTTTTCTGCTCAGTGCTAGCAGCCTCGCACTTCCCACCTGTTAAAGCTTGCAAAGATATCATCGGCAGGCATTTTCCCGGGGGAAGCACAATCACGTCCCAAGCCCAGAGTAATCCAGGCTTTCCTCATTTCTGTGCGGAGGGCGTCGGTTGATCCTGGTGCCCACCAGAGAAGGTCCCTCCAGAACAAAATCACCCTAGAAGCACTGATGATGGGGGTGCTCAAGCTGGGGCAGGGGGAGGCTGGGAGAGGATGACCCACGGTGACAGCAGGCTCCCTCGGTGGGGTTTGTGGTCGGGCTGTTCTGTACAGCCAGGGTGTGGGCCTTTCAGGGGTTTACACTGTTTACTGGCTGAATGTCAGGATTGGGGGGCTGTGGATGGTGACCTTCTCCCTGGAGTAGGAGGGAAGTTCAGCAGCTGTCTGGATGTTATGAAACCACGGAGAGGTACAGTCTGCTGGACTCACCAGCTGCTGGACTGCCTCTGATGGAAAGTGTCTGCAGGACAAGGGAGGGGCTCCGGGCAGCAGTGTGCAAGGGGACAGGTGTTCTTGGCCAGCAGCCTGCTTGCTCATGTTCCTGGGTGAGACCAGCCCTGCAGAGAAAGGGCTGCCTCAGACCCATTCGCCTAAAACCTCAACGTAGAAACAACCCACCTTGCTCTCATTTGGCTTCTGGAGAGAATGCTGTCAATGACACAGCATTCTGGTCCCTGGAGGAGCGGGTCCTTGTCTGACATCCACGAATGGGCATTGCGATTTTATCCCTGTGCCTTACGAATGTGGTTAAAGATTCGACAGTCAGAGTCAGAGACTGCAAATCATGCTGGGGCTTCTGAGCTTACAGGTGAGGACCAGCCCGGACCAGGGTGAAATCACAGAGCAGCGACCCTCCCCGGGCCCTTTGCCAAATTGCCTCCAAGGCCAAAGCCCTTGGTCACAAGTGTGTCTGTGGTTCTCCCTGGTCCTCTTGCATCTGCCCTGTGACTCCCCTCTGCACTTGGTCTGGTCTCCAAGATTGTTCTGGTGTGGACTTTCCTACTTGTCTACCCCAACAGGCCCCAGAAGGAATCCACTGCCTCCTCTTTGCTTCCAGGTCAGTCATCGATGGCATCAGGCACCCTGGCTTGCAGTCAGACTTGAAGTGTTCAAAGGCTGACCCTACCTTCACTTATCATCTGAGCTGAACAGTTATTTATCCTTTTTGCTTTGGTTTTTTTGATTGTAAAGCAGGGATCATAATGGCATCTGCCTTCCCGGGGTTGGAAGCTAGAACAGGGCAGCACAGGTCCAGTGCTGGGAACCGCGCCTTGCACGCGCCCACGCTCAGTGCTGTCATGGGACCCACTCCAGCCCCATCTCTTCCATGCATCTCCGTCTGTGATCTTTCACTCAGTGCCCGGGGTTGAGAACTAAAGCCCTTGACTCATTCTCACCAGCAGGCCTTTTCCTCTCCAACCAGATTGTACCTCCTTGAGGGGAGAGCCGGTTGCCTGTTTCCTTTGGATCTGCACAGTGTTGTTTAGCAGCATTCTCGGCACCTGGGAAGGGTTCAAGTGATACAGACTGGCCATTTGGATAGTTAGTGATGCTGGGAATCTGCAGTGTGGATTAAGAGGTATATTCCAAACTACTTCCGGGCGTTCATCATTTCAATACCACAGGGCCACGTGGGAAAATGCCCACCACGTGAAATGTATTCATCTGTTCAACAAATATTTACTGAGTGCTTGCCATGGCACCGTTCTGGTTCCTGAAGATTCAGACATGAACAGACAGACAAAATCCATGCCCTGTCACTCACCTGTGGCAGACCGACAATGGACAGATACAATCTGAGGAGGTGATCAGAGCCACGGAGAAAATAGAGCAGGGTGTATTGCTTATCTATCTCTGTGTAACAAATTGTCCCCAAACATAGCAGTTTAAAACAATGCGTATTTATTATCTAACCATTTCCGTGGGCTGGGGACCAGGCATAGCTCTGCTGATCCTCCAGCTTAGGGCTCCTTACAAGGCTGCTGAAAAGGTACTGGCCAGGGCTGTGGTCATTGCAAGGTTCAACTGGGTAAAATCCTCTTCCAAACTCACTCATGGGATTGTTGGGAGAATACAGTTTCTCATGAGCTGTTGAACTGAGAGCTCGAGTTCCACCTGTTTGGTGAGTGCCGTGTGAGTCTCTCCATGGAGCACAAGAGGACAGCTTGCTTCACCAGAGTGAGCAAGGAAGAAGAGCCCTAGAGAGTCAGCACACCAGGGCTCTAGACCCACAGTCTTCCAGTAGAGTAAGTGCTATTGGGAACCCCACTTTACAGACAAAAACGGAGGTCCGGAGAGTTAAGTATTTTGGCCAAGATTATTGGTGAGTGGCAGGGCCAAGGTTTGAGCCCACCCTGTGTGGCTCCAGTACTTGTGCTCCTGACTACCACATGGGTCATTGCTCTGCCTTTTAGTCTCACTCACTGTCTCCTACAGCCTTCCCGACAAGACAAGATGATGACTCAGTAACTTCAGCAGCAGTGGGGATGGTAAGAAGTGAGCTGACTGGGGGGCCAGGTGTGGCGGCTCATGCCTGTAATCCCAGCACTTTGGGATGCTGAGGTGGGCGGATCACCTGAGGTCAAGGGTTCAAGACCAACCTGGCCAACATGGTGCAACCCTGCCTCTAATAAAAAATATAAAAATTAGCCGGGTGTGGTGGCGCATGCCTGTAGTCCCAGCTGCTTGGGAGGCTGAGGCAGGAGAATTGCTTGAACCCAGAAGGCAGAAGTTGCAGTGAGCCGAGATTGTGCCACTGCACTCTGCCTGGGTGACAGAGCAACAGAGATTCTGTCTCAAAAAAAATAAAACAAGTGAGCTGACTGGGAATGCATTTTGAAGAGACAGTTGCTAGAGCTTCTGGGTAACTTGGATGTAGGAATAAGGGGAAAGAAAGATGTTAATGATTCCAAAGTTGGGTGCCCAAGAAACTGAGTGAACGATGGTGCTGTTACTCAAGATAGAAAATGATGGTAGTGGAGCAGGCCTGGGCCGGGGGAATAAAGAGTTCTGTTTTGGCCATGCCAAGCATGATATTCGGCGTTAGATGTCAAGTGGCCTGTTGATTACACATGTCTGGAGCTCAGGGGAGCAGTCAGACCAGAGATAAAGACTTTTGTAGTCGTCAGTCATGGATGACCATGGAAAGATTATAAAGGAGAGAAAATGGCCAAAACGTAGACCCCTGGCACCTAAAACTTTTAGCTGCCTAGACAAAAAGGGAGAGCCAGCAAAGGAAATGGAGACACAGGAGCGAGAACACCAGCAAAGCATGGTGACTTGGAAGCCAAGTGAAGAGGGGCTTCCTTCCAAGAAGGAGGAAGTGGTTAGCTGTGCCGAATACCTGTGAGAGGTGGAAAAAGAAAGGTGCCAAACTGTATTTTCAGAAATGTCCTAATTTTGCAAAATAATTTCTCCCTGCCCAAAATGAATAAAAAGCTCTTTGAGTTTGTTAAATCTGTAGGCCAGTTTTGATCCATGAGCATGGTATATCTCTATTCTAGGTATTTTAGAAGATATGTGGTAAGGGAGTGTGGATTCTGTTGTTTTCTATAAAGGGTGTTGAATTTTGTTCTGGCAGGTAGGTTAATTACTGGCAGATTCTCTTGGTCTGGTCAGGCTTGGTTTGAATCTTTGGTAGTTGGTCTATTTTTATTTTGCCTTTATTCCTAGGCTCTGGCCTTTCCTGTAGGGTATAGTCCTTGCTCCTAAGGCCTGGGCTTTCAGGGCAAAAAATGCCCCAGGTACTCAACAAGGGTTCTCTTGCCTGGCTTGGCCAGAATTCAAAGCTGTCCCAGCTCGGCATGACTTCTAGTATCTCTGCTTAGCTTTCAGCCTTATAGCAGCCATGGGGTTTGCCCTGTATGTGGGCAACTCTGCCCTCAAACAGGTACTCACAGGGTACCTCCAAGCAGACTTCTAGGGCCTACTTTCTGCACAAGATTCTTCTCTCCAGGACCCAGACCTGTAAGTTCTAGCTTCTTTGGCAGCCCCAAGCTCTGATTTTTGCCTTCTCCAATCACGTAGGCTGCTGTGCCTCACCCTCCTGCGTAATGAGCCAGAAGGCTGGGCACACGTGGGGCTCATCTTGTGTGTTTTCTTTCTGACAGAACCACAGTCCCGAACTGCCTGTTGTACAATGCCTGCGAACAGTAGCCTCGGATATTTTTGTCTAGTTCCATGGTTGTTTACAGCAGGAGGGCAAATCCAATCCCAGTCACTTCATTGTGGCAGGAATCAATATCCATTTGGTTTAACGTTTACCACTCTTCCCATTCCCTGTGCCAGCTCATCCACTTGTCAGCGCCAGTTCTATATACGTTTGAGGTCCTTTTGGTTGAAATAAAACGGAGTCAAACGATTTGTAATCTCAGATGAACAAAGACCGCGTAAAGACTTTTTCAGTTACCTTTTTAGGTTGGTGTCTATCTGTAGAGGATTCCCAGGGAAGGATTCTCAAGGAAGACTCCCTGGGAAGCCCTTGAACAGCAAGCTACAGGGGTTGAGTACGAGGGTGGCTTCTGTGCAGGGTATAGGATGAGCATCAGAGAAACTAGTCAGGAATTCCTACAGCAGTAGGGGCTCGATTGTCATTTTGGCCTTCCCCAGAGATGCATGGTCCTCCCCGCTGCCCCCCAGCATCTTTTCCCCTCTACAAAAGTCACTGAGGGGTTCCTGTGGGTCCCCTGGGGTCTCCAGGAATGTATTTTCTGCTCTGAGAGCCAGTGACTATCTTTTTCCTGTCTGTGTGCCATGAATAAAAATGGGACCCTCAACGCTGCCTGACCTGCCACATGCAGCCCTCTGTTCTAGGACTGTTCGCCCAAGTACATTTCCACCATCTACAGGGGCAGAATTCTGGTCATTTGCTACAGGGAACATTCTAGATCTTTGTTTCCAAAGGGCCCCAGGTTACCAAGGTCTCTTGTATGTTAGCAATTTTACCATTTCTATCTGGGGGGATAATTTAGGTATTTATGAATGCATTCTATAATACATATTTATGAAATTGTTTAGCCAGCAAACTTTTAATAGGCAAATAAATACCAGCCAATGTGTTAGGTTCTGAAGCTTTCCTACTTCCTTATCCAGGGCCCCAGGAATGCACTCAGGGATCATTTCAGTCACATGGGGTGGGTCAAAGAGAATCACCAAAATGTTTAAGACCAAACAGCCCTGAGCAGTCAACACTTCACCTCCCTTCCCTTCTCTCTCCTTGCCCACCGGACCTTGGGTTTTGGACTCCTTACTGTTTCCTTTTGTAGCAATGAGCTGAGGAGGCTACTTGCTTTGACTAAGGGGTTAAGATGATGAAGTCAGACATTCTAAGTTTGCGTCTTGCCTCTCCACTGACTTGCTGTGTGACCTTAAGCAAGTACCCTCCCCTCTGTAGGTCCACTTCCTAAAACTTCAAAATCTCTGAAAATTCTGTTTTAAAATATGTGCTGGAGGTGGTGAGACCTGAGCTCCCTGCCTAGTGCTTCCTCTGTTTCCATGGATTCATCATTAAGCAGATACCCCTTCTTCATAGTAAAACCGTGCATGAAACTGACTTGATTTCTTTCTATGAAATGCACTTTGTAAATCAAAAGTGTTGTTGACGTCATCTGAGCCACTGAGCAAGAGCTTCACCGTTGCCCCTGAAGCCAGTTTCCCCCTTACTGCAATCCTGTATGTGACTCAATATGAACTAAAAGGGGGCGGGAAGTACAGACCACCCCAGTAATCCAGACTTTCTCTGGAATTCTCCCACTTGTTTATAGTCTGGGCAATTTGCCTCCTGCTGCTGCATGATTCAGACTCGGAGAGCTTCCAACCTCACAATGAGCCAGCAGCTCCCGGGAGTCAGACGCTGGCCCTTGTGTCTCAGGCTCCTGGAACCTTCTGATAAAGCCCTCCACTTCCCTCTCCTCCCTGGCCACATTCAGGCAGCAATGCCCCAACCCCACACAGAGACACATGCCCAGTCAGTGCACTGTGCAAGCAAGAACTGGGTGAGGGGATGCAAGGGGGCGTCCCAACCCCTCGCTGGGACAGGATTTCTAGCCCCCCCTTTGGTTTGTCCCATTTTGCTTTGAAATGTAAGTTTACTTCTGATCAGGGCAGATCTCAGTTTTATGGGACCTTATGTAAGAATGAGCAATACGGAATAAGGAACGCAAAATGAGACCCAGAGTCTCAGAAGCGGACGGTGCAACTGGGGGGGTCCTGAAAGCTTAGTGTCATTAGCTTCTCAGCGGCCCTGATTGTGCTCTGATTCCTTTAAGATCCGGAACAACTGCTCCCTGTACCTTAAGCAATTATCGTTTAGAATAAAGTCAGAAAATTGCTTGCTGTCTGTTTATTTTAGAATCAAACAGCCACTGTATAATTTGAATTTGAGATAGCATTCTTTAAAAAAAAATTCTCTTCACAATAAAGAACCAGATTCAATGTCCGATGAGTCACAAATGCCCTTCTGAAAACAGCTGCATTAGAGGGACTCACTGAGAAAACATGATTTTCCTGCCTCCAAGGGTCTCCCCTAGACCCTGGCCCAGAATCACCCTGCTCCCCACGCTGTTCCTCCCTTCCCGGCTCATCGCTGTTCTCATTCCTGGTGCAGAAGATCTCTTCCACATTTACTACGTCACATCCAGCATCAACATTTTAACTCCAATAATTTAGTTTAGAAAATTGTATAGAAGCTGGATGCAGTGGCTCAATTCCAGCACTTTGGGAGGCCAAGGCTGGCAGATCACCTGAGGTCGGGAGTTCAAGACCAGCTTGGCCAACATGGTGAAACCCTGTCTCTACTAAAAATATAAAAACTAGCTGGGCCTGGCGGCAGGCACCTGTAATCCCAGCTGCTTGGGAGGCTGAAAGAGGAGAATCGCTTGAACCTGGGAGGCAGAGGTTATAATGAGCCGAGATCATGCCACTGCACTCCAGCCTGGGCAACAAAGAGCTAAACTCTGTCTACAAAAACAAGAAAAAAAAATTGTATAGAAATCGATTGAAGCCGAACACTGCAAGGTTGTGAATAATCGGCAGGCAATGAGAGGAAGTGTCATGTTGTCCATTGGCGACATTTGCAAACTCTCCTGGTTTAAAGTGATTCCAGAGCAACTTTATTTCAATAGTCTGTGTTGCACTCAAAGTAAATATTAATTCCATTATGCCATAAACTTTTATTTATCATGACAACAAGTCATAAAGTTCTCTTACTAGAATATAGCTTCTAAATTGCATATCATAGATGAGATACAACACACACATTGGATTCTAGCAGCAATTACCTACCATCCTTTATGCGAGTCGGTATTAAATACGCTTTCTAAATATGAGTCACAGTCTGGGCTTATGCAGAAAATCTTCCATGGCTATTACCCAGGAGCCCAGAAACATGACGAGAGGGTGACAGAGGAGCCACAGCCAGCAGGGGCCAGGCACAAGGATCAAAGTGCACCTAGTCACCCAGCAGTAATTCATGTGAAGCGTTCTTTGCATATTATGGGTCTGACTTTTTAAATTACGTAAATTGCTCATTAGAAGTGCCTTGTAATTGCCTTACCCTGTGGTATTGCGAGAAGTGTAGATTTTAATTATTCTTTTTTGATTTGTAGTGTGGTTTGACTTTTTCAGGGTGATACTTTGGAAAAACACAAATCTGCTCTAATTGTTGTACCAAGTGAAAATAGATGGCTCTGTGGGTCAACTTCCTTGACGTTGTGCTGGAACGTGCAAAGGGATCTTACAGTGTCCCAGCCCTTGTTGATAACCGCAGGGGCTTTGCCCGTGGGGTCGGGGAGGATCCCCGTGAGCCTGTAGAGCTGGTACCTTGGGTGCAGCCAGCCCCTCGGATGGCTTCTGTGGAGGCTGACAATGCGTTCATGATGGATGTTACCACATCTTGGGCGAGTCCGCTCGCCTCTTCCCCACAGCATGGATAGGACAGAGAAAGCCAAGGCCTGCTCATCATCTTTGAAGACTGGTGCTGGGGCGCCCAGGTAGCGGGTGCTCCTGGATTGTCTGCTGCAGAGACTCTCTTCTCTCTAGCCCCCTTCTTGAGGGCAGCCTGGCCTCCTGCTGCCCAGCAAGCTCTCTCGTCTCCTGCAGCATGGAGGCCTCCACCTGCCCAGCCCCACCCGGAGCCAAGCTGTTCTGGGTTCTGGAACCGGCTGCAGGCTTTCCTGGGCCCCCGGCCCCGGCCCCCTGTCATCCAGCACACAGAATTGATGAGTTGTGAGACCAGAGCCGTGGCTTCGGGGGTAAACTTCCAGGACTCGCTCTGGCTCATCTGCAGCCACGGATGAATAAAAACTCGATCAGGATGCTGGTCCTTGAAAGGCAGCTATTTTAGGACTCACTTTTGGCAAGGCAGGGGATTCTTTTTCCAAGATAAAATTATGCATTTGTCAATACAGCAGAAGCATCGACTGCTTTCCTTGGGGTGGGGGTGGGGTCCGCCTTAATTATTCTCCATCAGAAAGCTTTGCTCTTTTAAGCCTGGCTGGCATTGGGCTTCCATGCATCTGCCCATGGAGAAATGCTCCTCAATCCCCCTCCCGCCCTCGGCCCCACTCTCCCTTTCTGGAGCAGCTCACCTCTGGCCGACAATAGCGGGGAGAGCCTTTGTGAGTCTAGGAATGGTTTTGTCATAAAGCCCCCAGCCCATTTCCTGTCTTTTCATCACCTGTTTTATGCATGTGGCATTCTGTTCCAGGCCAGATTTCCGTGACATGAGAAAGACACTAAACATGGGCTGCCACGGTGGCTGTCATTAACTAACCACTAGTTGTGCTTTTGTAAATTTTTACACACCGCTAAATTATAAATATGCAATGCTGAGAGTTATGAAATATGCACCTCGAATATCTGCAGTTGGAAGATTTGTAATTGTGCATGCGCATGTTGTGAACCGGGAGGAGTTGGGGGGCTTTATCTGTTTCCCATTAGAGCCCCTATTGTGCTTCTCTCCCTCCCAGAGTCCCTCATGAGGGTCTTGCATCTCAAGGGGACCCTTTAGGGGGAGCCCCTCTCAGGTACTGGGCTTCCCCACTTCATGCCTTTTCTGTTGTCGGTCACATGGAGTCAGTAAACATGGTTCGTTCACCCACCATGTTTCAGGCCTGTGCGAGGCTGGCAATCCGCAGCTGAATTAATCTTTCAAATCATCATTTTGGGGAGATGAACAAATTGCACAGCAGTGACAGTGCAGTGCAATGAGGGCCTGAGGGGAAGGGAACCCGGGTGCTGTGGGAGGCTGGGGTGACCCTGAACGAGTTCCGATTCTCCCTGTGTCTGTGGCCGCATTTATGACCGAGGACAATACCACTGCCTTCCTCTCGGTGCTGCTGGGTGCATTACATGAGTTACGACACGTAAAGCATTTATTTAGAGTGGTGCCTGGCACACATGAAGCACTCAGCAAACATTAACTAGTATAAGTACCGTTATTGTTACTTGACTTCTGCCTGGTAGTTGAGATGGTGCCGAGAACACTCTCTTCCTTCTTGAAGAGCATGGCTTCAGTGCCACAAGCTTTGAATGGAAGAAATATTGCTTTTGTCCCAAAACAGAAATATCTTGTCTTTATATTGATATCAAAACAATCTATGGGCCGGGCGCGGTGGCTCACGCCTGTAATCCCAGCACTTTGGGAGGCCGAGGCAGGTGGATCACGAGGTCAAGAGATGGAGACCATCCTGGTCAACATGGTGAAACCCCGTCTCTACTAAAGATACAAAAAATTAGCTGGGCATGGTGGCGTGTGCCTGTAATCCCAGCTACTCAGGAGGCTGAGGCAGGAGAATTGCCTGAACCCAGGAGGCGGAGGTTGCGGTGAGCCGAGATCGCGCCATTGCACTCCAGCCTGGGTAACAAGAGCGAAACTCC
>CM052659.1:5540568-5594678 GCA_028533165.1 Leontopithecus rosalia
ATCCTGGTCAACATGGTGAAACCCCGTCTCTACTAAAGATACAAAAAATTAGCTGGGCATGGTGGCGTGTGCCTGTAATCCCAGCTACTCAGGAGGCTGAGGCAGGAGAATTGCCTGAACCCAGGAGGCGGAGGTTGCGGTGAGCCGAGATCGCGCCATTGCACTCCAGCCTGGGTAACAAGAGCGAAACTCCGTCTCAGAAAAAAAAAAAAAAAAACAAAGGGAAAGAAGCCAGGCACAAAAGGACACACACTGCATTCTATGGTCCTGCTTCTCTGAGATCTCACAACAGGCAAATTCAGAGAGACAGGGATTAGAGTAGAGGTTCTCAGGGGCTGGCGGGGGAGGGAGAATGAAGAGTTACTGCTTAAACGAGACAGAGTTTCTGATTGGGATGATGAAAAGTTTAGAAGAGGGGAGTGGCGATGATTGCACAGCAACGTGGACGTCCTCAGTGCCATTGAGTAGCACCTGAAAGCGGTTAAAATGGTACATTTCATGTTATGTACTTTCTACCAGTATTTTTTTAAAGACCTTGAGATGGGAGTTGGTATTGGACAGAATGAATGCACACTGTTTAAATTAATGAACATTCTGTTAAGGGAGAGTTGTTTCTGGTCTGGTTGAGAATATAATAATGTTTTTTCTTTAGATTGCTGATATGGTAAATTACAGTGATTGATTTCTGGATATTGAAGCAGCTTTGCATTTCCAGGATAAATTCCATTTGGCCATAGTATATTCTTCTTTTTATATGTTGCTCAATTTTACTTCCCAATATTCTGTCGATAATGTTTGCATTCCTGTTTCTGAGGGATATTGATGGATAGTTTCGTTTTGTGGTACTGCCTTCGGTTTTGGCATCGAGATGATGCTGATCTCATAAAAAGAATGTTCCTACCTCTTCTGTTTTCTGGAAGATATTGCACAAAATTGGTACCGTTTCTTCTTTAAATGTTTAGTAAATTTGTCAGGGAAATCATCTAGGCCTAGAGAATTTACATGTTTCAGAAAGTTTTAAACTACTATTTCAATTTCTTTAGTAGTTACAGGACTATTCCAGGTGGTTGTTTTTTAAAATCTGGGTACATTTTGGTAGTTTGTGGTTTTCAAAGATTGGTTTGTTTTCTCTTAGTTGTGGAATTTATCTGGGTGAAGTTGTTCATTGTTTTCCCTTATCTTTTTCATGTCTAATATCTCGAATCTCATTTCTGATATTGGTAGATATCAATTTCTGATATTGATATTTTTCTTTTTCTTCGTTAGTCTTGTGAGACATTTATTAATCTTACTTGTCTTTTCAGCAAACTAGATTTTGCTTTCATTGATTTTCTCTCTTTCTGTTCTGTTTTCAGTTCCATTTGGAATTCATTCTTACTTTACTCTCTCCTTTTCGCCTGCTTTGGGCTTCATTTGCTCTTGTTTTTCTACTTAAGAAGGATGCTACATTATTGATTGAGACCTTTCTTCTTTTCTAATGTGAATATTTAATAATAGGAATTTTCCTCTAAACACTGCTTTGGCTGTGTCCCACAGATTTCGACATGTTATATTTTTATTCTTTGATCAGTGAAAAATATTTCGTATTTCTTTTTGACCCATGGCTATTTAGAGAGTTTTCAGTTTTCAAGTATTTGGAGATTTCCCTGTTATCTTTCTGTTATTGATTTCTAAATTAATTTAATTATTGTCAGGAAACATTTTTTACAGGCTTCAATTCTTTTAATTATTTTAAGATTTGTTTTATGACTCATGACACGATCATGGTGACTCTTCCATGTACACCTACAAAGAATGTGTGTTCTGCTGGCGTTGGGTGGGGGACTCTCTAAATATCAGTTAGAGTTGGTTGATGGTGTTATGACCTTGATCTTCTGCCTGCTCATTCTGTTACTGACTGAGAGAGATATTGAAGCTTCCAGCTATACCTGTGGCTTTCTTTAGTTTTCCCTTCAGTTCTTTCAAGTGTATGAAGGTTTTTTGCTTCATACCTTTGAAACCTATGGTTATGTACACACATTTAGGACTGTTGTGTCTCTTGTATTATTAGGCAGTATCTGTTTTTATTGTGGAAATTTTCTTTGCTCTGTGGTCTACCTTGTCTGATATTAATACAGCCTCTCAAACTTCATTTTTCATAGGATTTGCATGGGATATCTTTTTCCATCCTTTTACTTTTAGCCTACTATGTCATTATATCTGAAATGCATTTTTTATAAACACCGCATCATTGGGTTATGCTTCTTTGCTATTTATTCTGAGGATCTCTGTCTTTACTTTTTTCCTTTCTTTCTTTCTTTCTTTTTGTTTTTCGAGACAGAGTCTCACTTTGTTGCCCAGGCTGGAGTGTAGTGGCACAATCTTGGCACACTGCAACCTCCACCTCTCAGGTTCAAGCGATTCTCCTGCCTCAGCCTCACAAGTAGTTAGGATTACAGGTGCCCGCCCTCATGCCCGGCTAATTTTTGTATTTTTAGTAGAAACGGGGTTTCACCATATTGGCCAGGCAGGTCTCGAACTCCTGACCTCATGATCCACCTGCCTCAGCTTCCCAAAGTGCTGGGATTACAGGCTTGAGCCACCATGCCTGGCCAATCTCTGTCATTGATTATTGCAGTTAGACAATTTTTATTCCTTTGTTTTTGTTCCTTTGTTTCCTCTTTCCTACCTCCTTTTATGTTATTTGAACATTTTTTAGCAGTCTGTGTTACATATTGTGTGTGTTTACAACATCTCTTTGTATAGTTGTTTAATAGTTGCTCTGTGGTTACAATACTTTCTTTTTTCATAGTTAGAATTGCTGTTTACCACTTCAAATGGAACATAGCTAGCTTAACATTACACAGATTCCTTTACTCCATCACCCTTTACATTTTGGTTCTTTTATATATTACATATACATATGTTGAAAACCCCAATAGGCATATTATAATTTTTGCTTTCAACCGTCAAAAATATTTTAAAAGACTTGAAACTAATTGTCTATTATGTTTACTCAGCTATTAGTCCTGTTGCTCTTCCTTCTTTCTTCGTCTTCTAAATTTACTTCTGTATATCATTTTCCTTCCATCTGAAGACCTTCTTTTAGAAACTTTTTAGAGCAAGTCTGCTGGCAGCTAATTCTTTTAGTTTTCCTTCACATGATACTGTCTTGATTTTACTTTCATTCCTAAAGGATATTTTGCTGAATCTAGAATCCTGGGCTGACTGGCAGTTCTTTCTTTCATCACTTAAAAAATTGTTTCACTTCTTTCTGGCCTCTGTAGTTTCAGAGGAGAAATCTGCAGCCATTTAAATGATTATTTCCCCTATGGGGGTCAGTGACTTTCTTCTGTAAAGGGCCAAATAGTATTTTTGTCTTTGCAGGTCGTACAGTCTATATCACAACCACCTAACTGTGCCATTGTCTCACGAACACACTCGTAGATACTATGTGACAGAATAGTTATGGTTATGTTCCAATAAAACTTTATTTACAAAACCGGCAGTGAGCCAGATTTGGCTCAAGGACAATAGTTTGCTGACCTCTGCCTGTGTCATTTTTCTCTGTCTGCTTTCAAGGGGATTTTTCTTTTCTTTTTTCTTTTAGAGTCTTGCTGTGCTGCCCAGGCTAGAATGTAGCAGCATGATCTTGGCTCACTGCAACCTCCACCTCCTGGGTTCAAGCAATTCTTGTGCCTCAGCCCCCTGGGTAGCTGGAACTACAGGCGCAGGCCACCACACTCGGCTAATTTTTGTATTTTTAGTAGAGATGCGGGTTTGGCATGTTGGCCAGGCTGGTCTTGAACTCTTAGGCCCAAGTAATCTACTGGCTTCAGCCTCCCAAAGTGCTGGGATTACAGGCATGAGCCACTGCACCCAGCCAACGAGATCGTTTTTCTTTGTCTTTGGTTTTCACTTTGATTCTGATGCATCTGGTTATGGATTGCTTACCTTCATCTTGTTTGGAGTTCACTGAGCATTACAATGTCGCTTTACATCTTGTGCCAAATTTTTGAAGTTTTCAATGATTATTTACTCAAATGTTTTCTCTGTACCACAGCCCTTTTCATCTTCTTCCGAAATTCCAGTAACAGATATTAGGCCTTTTGGTATCAGCCCGCAGTTCCCCGAGGCTCTGCTCATTTTTCCCAATCTCTTTTTATTTCTCTCTTGTTCAGATTGGACAATTTTTTATTCCAGCTCATTTTTTCCCTGTCATCACCACTTGGCTCTGTAGCACACTCAGTGAGTTTTCTGTTTGGGTTATGGTTATTTTCAGCTCTAAAATTTCCATTTGGTTCTTTATATTCTCTACTTATTTTCTGAAGCATTTCATTTTTCCATTTGTTTTCAGAGTGTTTACCCTTACTTCTTGGAACATTTCTATAATAGCTGCTTTTAAGTGTTTGCCGGATAATTCTACCATCTATGTATCTATTTCTATGAAAGTTGAGCGTTTTTTTTTCTAGTTGTTATTATGCCAGCCAATTTTGGATTTTATTCTGTGCATTTTGAATATTATGTGATGAGACTCTAGGTCATGTTGAGATCTGAAGGAGACCGTTGACATTTTGTTCTAGTAGGTAATCCACCCAGGTGGATTCAGGCTGCAGGTTTCAGCCTGAACTTCTGTGGACTGTGCTTTCAAGGTCAGTTCCATTTTCAAAGCCTTTGCTGTCTTATGTGTGGGACACAGGGGCTGTCAGTGGCCAGTCTGGGGTGTGGGTGCAGTCTATCCCGTAGTTCAGTTCTCAGAGTCTTTGGCATGCTGTTAGCATCAGATCCGTGCGTATGCTGCATGGGATTGAGTCCAGAAGTTTATAAACAACTTTGAGATTTTCCCTCTCCACTCTCTCCTTGGCCTCTCTTCTTCAGTCGTCTGGCTATAAAGCTGGGTGTTAGTTCCTTTGGTCCGTTGTGCAGATGCCATGACTGTGCCCACATCTGGGACCACAGCAATAGGTCAGAGAGAGGGAAAAAAGCAACACGAGTTTGCCTTGCTCCCTTGAGATCAAAGGTCTAACTATTGGTGAGAGATTTCCCTTCTTTCATGGTTGTAAGCCCCGTGGGCCTCACTGTTGCTGCCATCACCACCCAGGATTGCCCGGGGGCCGCAATGCAAGTGAGTAGATAAAAGAAAAAAAAAAACCAAGGGGTTTCTTCTGCTCTCTCTGAGTGTCCAGAACCTACTTTCTTGCTCCTTGAGGTACAACCAGAGCTTCTCATGGCTGTTTCTTTCCATAGTCCAATTCCCAGTTTCAGGCTGCCTGGAGTCCAGACTCAGGGATGAAGGAAGAATAGGAAGCTCGCGGCTCTTTCAGGGGTGTTTCCAATTCTGGTCTTCTGACCCAGTTTTCCTGCTCCTGTGTACCTTTCAGTGTCCTCAGATTGCTGGTTCAGCATCAATCCAGGTTTTATAGCTGCATTCAGGATGCTCACTCCATCTTGCCTGGAACCAGAACTGTTTCCATATACTTTTGCTCACTTTCCAGGTGCTGTCCTCTCTGTCCCTTACTGATTTTTAACAAGGTTTGTTCTCCTTTGGGCTGCTTCCAAAATGGCCTTCTTGTCTTGGCTTTATTTATTTATTTATTTATTTATTTATTTATTCCCACTTCCTACCTGAGGTTTTGTGTCTCCCAAGTCATGTTTTATTCCCCTTTGATGTGATTTTGTACCTTTCCTGAGCTTTTGTGTCTCTGCTTTGAGTTTTTGTTTTAAAGCAGCACTTGTTCATTATTTTTTGAAGTTATGATAGTGTTTGGTCAACAATTTTTAATGACTCCCTGACATTTTCCTGGTGAGCATTCTACATTTATTTATTTCTATCTTGTTACTCTTTTTTTTTTTTTTGCATTTTTACACTAATTGGATTATGGTTCCTTTCCTGTGATTCCTGTCTTTCAATAAAGTGGATCCCACTCTCCCACCCCTGAGAACTGCTATGTGAAGGACTTTTTTATGGGATGTGATCTAGGGTAGGGCTTCTGGCTAACATGAATTTCCTCTGAATCATAAAGGTCCTTAGACACAAAGCTGTGTTTACATTGGTGAACCTTTTCCTCTTCCCAGCCAACAGAAATCAGCAGCTGCAGAGAATTGAATTTCTGCCAATTGAATTTCTCTTCTTTACCATCTCCTCTCTCCCTCTCCCATATTGAGTTCCCTGCACCAGGCTATAAATCCTGGTGGTACTCTGCTGCCAGTCTATGAATTCTGTTTTTGTTTCTCTGAACAGAAGCTTGTTGGTTTTGTGCCTCAGGGCATTTGCTCACCGTTTTGATGAACTGCATTCTACAGCTTTGCCTGAGACCTGCAGCAATAGACATCCTCGTTAGGGATCTTCCTGGAACCCTGTTAAACCCTTATTGCCTTGGTCAGCCTTTAACAGTATCTTTTAACAGATACTGTTAAAAGAGATTAGAGATAATTTCTGGACATGAAACCTAGAATTGCTATTTCTCTTGTTCTCCTTAGTACTGGGGCGGGGGTGATTTCCTGGAGGAAAAGGGACTGATGTTGTATTTACTCCACTATATGAAAATCAGAGTTTGGGTAGATTTATTTTTAAATTATGATACATATTATCAAATTGCTCTCAATAATCTTAGATGTCATTATAAATTTCTTTATAAATTTAACCTGATGTACCAGGAAAGAAGTATGTGGGGAGACAGACAGTGCCTGTGAAAAAGCAGGAAGGCAGGATTGGAAGGTGGACAGCTTAGCTGCAGCCATCAGTCGTCCTTGGAAGGCAGCAAGGAAGCGGTGCAGCAGGGCACATCAGAGCTCTCGGAGGCACAGAAGGGCCACTGAATTCAAGGCTTACATGTTTTGAAGACATTTTTGCATCAGGATTCTAAACTCCCACCCACAGTAGGCCAGTCAACCAACCCTAATATTCCTAAGAGATGATTATTTGCAAAGGCAGAAAGTTCATTCCCCTGAGAGGGATCCATTCCCAGGCCAAGCAACTCAGTTATACAAGTTCTCACACACATGTGAAGTCTGCCTGCCAGTTGCTTTGATCACTTGGTACTGTTCTCCCATCCAAAACACCCCTGGAATCTGTTCCTCTCTGCACAGAGGGCAACTGTTTGAGTACTCAGAGGCAGGGTCCTCCAGCAGACGACCTTCCCCACAGCCAGCTCCACAGAGGACAGCAGTTCTGAGTGGACACACCCTGTATTATCTGGGCCAAAGGCCACAGCTCCAAGTGCAGGACATGGAAGGGGTCCAGGTAGGACCTTGCAATGGGAGCCATAGGGTTTGGCATTTTGGATGCTCCCAAATGTGTCCTTGTGGGTGGAGAGAGCCCATTTGCATTCCATGTAGATTCAGGCCCTGTGTATCCATGGTGCTGTCCATGGTGCTCAACTGCCATCCTCAGTCCAGGCATTATTGACTCTTTTTATCATGGAACCTGAGTGTCTTAATTGATGGCTCCCAATAATTCTAAACCAACGGAGCAAATCGGCTGTGATGGAAGAGACAGAGGGAGCTGTGAAAAAGAATGTGAGCGGAGCTTTCGTGACTTCGGTTTCACAATTGAGGTGGCTGATTTCTTGTGCCATTGACAAATCTTTCACATTTCTGTCAGTTACAGATTTTTACTCTGAAACACAAAGTCTACATTCATGGAGGTCAGCTTCAGGTGCACCACCCCTAAGGCCTGACAGTACTTTGCCGTACATCTGAGATCTGGCAGAGACAGCCTCTGACCACCAGAAAACCTAACTTTACTTCCAAGTCCCAAAGAGATTACTGAAGTTTTAATCATCCTGGGACCGTGTCTGTCTGAAGGGCAGATATGACCCTGAGACACTGACAAGAAGAATGATTAGATTCGGTGAAAGAGAGAGCAGGGATGAGGATGTTGAAGGGTTTTGGACTCAAGGGTCAGTGAAGGGTGCAGAGAACACGAAGAGTGAGTGAGAATGTGCTTGGAGGTTCAATTTCATTGCTCCTTCTCCTGGAAAGCAATTGGCAGCTGCTAATTCACAGAGCCTCACTGGGACCAGATTCGTGTTGAATATACCCATGCACCTTAGGACTTTGTGTGGCTGGAGAGAGGGTTGTTCAGGCTTGGAGCTGCCGAGACATTATTCCTGTTGTCAGCTCAAGAAAATTGTCTGGATATAAAGGGTAGATTTGGCCTAACTCCATTCATGGGGGAGGTGGAATTTGGCTTGGCATTTTCTTCTCTATGCAAAGGATTTGAGACCTAAGAGATGAGGGAAGAGGGTAATTGCCTTGTTGCCTTCTCCATTTCTTTGCCCGAATGTAGACTGGTTGAATAGCTCAGAGTGGAGCCTGGGAAGCACTTTTACTGTGGTGAATCACTTAGCAGCTGGGTCAAAACGGGCAACTCTGTAAACTTTTCTAAGCCTCAGATGCCAGATGTGGTGATGCTGCTCCATAGGACCTTGTTTTTGTGTCCTGAGGCCGCCTTAACAAAGGATTGCAAACTGGGTGGCCTGAAACACCAGAAATTATTGTCTTATAGTTCTGGAGGCCAGAAATACAAAATCCAGCCACGGGCAGGGCAGGCTGTCTCTAAGGCTTTAGGGGCGGATCTTTCCCAGCCTCTCTCAGCTTCCAGTGGCTACAGCGATCCTTAGTGTTCCTCGGCTTGTAGACATGTCACTGCACTCTGGTGTCCTCCATGTGTATTTCTGTCTTCATGCCATCTACTCCTGTCTTCATCCGTTCTCATGCTGCTGTAAAGACACTACCTGAGGCTGGGGTAATTTATAAAGCTTTCGAAAGGGGTTTAATTGACCATTTGGCATGACTCGGGAGGCCTCAGGAACTTATAATCATGACGGAAGGCGAAGTAGAAGCAAGCTTGGACCTTCTCAAGTGGCGAGAGGAGAGAGAAGTGTGGAGCAAAGGGAGAAAAGCCCCCTAAAAAACCATCAGATCTCATGAGAACTCACTCACTATCCCGAGAACAGCATGGGAAAACAACCTGCCATGATCCAATTACCTCCCACTGCATTCCTCCCTCGACACGTGGGGATTATGGAATTATAATTCAAGATGAGACTTGGGAGGGGACATGGCCAGACCATATCATCCTCCCTGAGTTTTCACACGACCTTCTTATAATGACACCAGGCATTGGATTTAATGCTTGCCCTAATCTGATATGACCTTATCTTAACTAATTACAACTGCAGGGCCTCTATTTCCAGATAAGGTGTCATTTGAGGCTTTGAGTGAACATAGATTTTGGAAGGACACTATTCACCTCCATATAGATCCTTTAAAGATTAAAAGAGGTAACACAAGTGAAGTAGTCAGCAGAACGCTCGGTGCTCGGTAGGTACTCAGTAACTTGTATTTATTGCTGTTGCTGATGTTATTATTTGTACCATTCATAGAGTCCTTTCTAGGTGGCTGTACTGTTACATCTAGTGTTCATAACAATTCTGTTCATTCATTTAGCCACAGATGTTTATATGCCCAGCAATCTGCTAGACTAGGGGATGCAGAAGTGAAAGGCCTGGCCTTTTGTTTTCAGGGAGTTCACAATCTGGGGAGGAGGCACATGCACACTAGCAGCCTTTGCGGAGATCCTCGGGAGGGGAGGATGCCCATGCCTGGATAGGATGGGAGGAAGATCCATGGGGAGGTCTCTGTGGGGGAGGCCTCCTGGGCATATCAGGAGGATTCTCAGAGGCTTTTGAGCTGAAACTTGAGGGTGAGTTAGTGTTCCCCCCATGCAAATGGGGTACAGCAGTGTGTGGGAGAGTTGCAGAGAGGTTGAGGCCATGTGAGGCCTCACTTTGAAGCAAGTGCCGTTCTTTCTGCCAGGGATGAGGAGGTGGTACAGAAATAAACTCTCAAGATGTGGACCCTGTTCTTGGAACTGGTTGGACAGGAACCTGCTGTAGGGAGCACAGCTTTTCCAGAGACTTACACTGTGAAGGGAGGTGCTCCCTTGCCAGGGGCTTAGGGAAGGAAGGGCTAGCACTGGGAATGGGCAACAGCAGGCCTGCGGGAGTAGGACGGAGGAAGGAGCCCAGGAGAATCCCATGTGGTCCTGGGACAGCCCACCTAACTCTGATCTCCCCTGTCACCTAATCTGGGGCCTGGAAACCAGCAGCAGCTTAGGTTAGCTATTAACTGTGGCTGTTGAAAGGACGACAACTCTATGATCCACCTGTGTGACACTGGGGAAGTCACCCAGCCTCTCTGTGGCTCCCAGTCCTCATCTGCAAAATGGAAATGATGACAGGGTTGCTGTGAGGGTACCGTGAGTTAATACATGTCTAGCCCATGGAACAGCGCTTGCCACAGTAAACGCTGCTTACGGGTTTGCTCATGTTGCTATCTAAGCAAAATTTCCAATTAAAGGACTTTTACAGTGAGCTGGCAATGACTCTTCGTCAGTGCTCTCTCAGTTCTGCTTGATGCCTTTAAACACAGGAGGCAGAGAAGATGGCACAGGCCTGGAAGCGGTTGAGCTGGATGACATCCACACGCAGGTGTCCTGTCTGAGCCTCTGCCCCACGTTGGTGACCAGTCAACTGGTGTATCCTGAATAAAACACAGCCCTGGGCAACTCAACAGGGGCTAGAGGGCATATGTTTCAAAATTCTTTTTTGGGGGTATTTACAAGAGACACTTGCATTGGCTAAAAAAAAATAATTGTAATATGACCAGAGCTACAAATTACTGATTTTCTCTATCCCTGCCCTGCCTAGGGCACATTTCTTGATCCTTTTTAAGCCAAGGGGAGTTGTACTTGCTTTGCCCATAGAAACCCTTCCTACCCCCCAGGCTCCGATGGCTCAGGTGCCTTCCCTAAGGATGACTTGGGGAAATGGGCAGGTATGTGGAGCTAGAAAGCTTGAAAGAAAGGGAGCGGGGGAAGATGACTGCAAGTCTGATGTCAGGGCCCAGTGTGCCAATGCAGAAGCAGGGAGGCCCCATCCCTGGCTGGAAATTTACTGCGGCTCAGAGAACAGGCTTCCATTCCTCCAAATAAGGCAGAAATTGTCCTGCGTTGCTGGTTGTACAAACACAGGGAAGCACCGAGCAGTAGCAGGTGGCACATGGAGATTTTCTGAATTTCAGGCTTTGGATCAGCCTATAAACACTTCCCTGGGGGGTGGACTTAGTCAGTTACTGTTGTCTGGAAGCCTCTCCTGGTTGGTTGCCTGTTATATCATGAATAAAATAGAGCACTGGACAACTTAACAGGGAATGGGGGATGAAGGCCAGTGAGTTTCACAGCCATTTTGGGGGGATATTTACAAGAGACACTTACCTTAGTTAAAAAGAAAAATGAGCCGGGCATGGTGGCTCACACCTCAATCCCAGCACTTTTGGAGGCCAAGGCGGGCGGATCATGAGGTCAAGAGATCGAGACAATGGTGAAACCCTATAGCTACTAAAAAATACAAAAATTAGCTGGGCGTGGTGGCACGCACCTGTGGTCCCAGCTACTCAGGAGGCTGAGGCAGGAGAATTGCTTGAACCTGGAAGGTGGAGGTTGCAGTGAGCCGAGACTGCACCACTGCACTGAGCCTGGCGCCTGGCAACAGAGCAAGACTCTGTCTCAAAACAAAAACAAAACCAAAAACCAAACAAAAAACGTAAAATGACCGGAGCTAAGTATGTCTGATTTTTCTCCTCCATCTTGGTATCAGATGAATCACAGCTAGTATGAGCTCTGTATGAAAGGAGTTTGCTTAGTTGACCACTCAGCCAAGAGAGCCACCAAATCAGAGTTCCATGGGGGAGGATGGTTGGGTTCCTCAGCTATCTTGGGGGGTTATATAAAATGTAAAGTGAGAAACCTTCTTCTCTGCAATCAGATGAGAAAATTTTTCTCATTATTGTGCAGGGCTTCACATGCTACCAGTGAAGGCCAGCTCTCCGGTACCATGCCTTTTACTCATTGCTGGATCCCTAGGGCCCAGCACAGTGTCTGAAACATGCACATGCCTCTGGGCATATTCGTTGAATGAATGATTGAGGGAATGGTGATGAGTGAAGGCTCACTGCTAGGGAAACTGGGAACGTATGAAGACAGAATGAAACTGTGTGCCTTGGAGTGAAAATGGACGGCTGGAGTTTCAGAGCTGATCGAATTGTGGGCAGTGTTAATTCAACCAGTCAGTCAAAAGGTATTTTGGGAACCTTCTTATACCACATACGTTTCTTGCCTTCATGGCTTCCTCCATCTAGGGGAGGGGGGAAGGCAGACACTGAATGACCAGCTACATGATTAATTACTTACGTACATTTGTGGTGGGCACTTCAGAGGAAAGGTGCAGGGGTGAGAAAGTGGCATTTCCATGGAGATCTGAAGGAAGGGTGCCTGTGAGATAGTGATACAGTTTGGGTCTGCGTCTCCGCCAAAATCGCATGTTCAGTTGTGATCCCCAGTGTTGGAGGTGGGGCCTGGTGGGAGGTGATTTGATCATGGGAGCAAATTTCCCCCTTGGTGCTATTGTTGTGATATGGAGTGAGTTCTCATGAGATCTGGTTGTTTATAAGTGTGTAGCACCTCCACACCCCCTCTTCCTCCTGCTCCATCTGGCCATGTGAAATGCCTATGCCCACTGTGCCTTCTGCCACGATTGTAAGTTCCCTGAGGCCTCCCAAGAAGCTGATGCTGGCATGCTTCCTGTACAGCCTGCAGAGCTGTGAGTCAGTTAAACCTATTTTCTTTAGCAATTACCCAGTCTCAACTATTTTTTTTAAATAGCAGAGACTTGATAATTTATATACCTAGTCTAATAGCTTGTCTGTGGTACTCTAGGCATTTTCTACATAGACAATATGTCGTCTGCAAATATGGAAGTTTTATTCAGTCCCTTCTGATCCTTATGCCTTTGATTTCTTTTTCTTGCTATATTACACTGAGTAGGATCTTCCACCCAGTATTTTGTTGCAAGGATTTACTAATACGAATAATAAGGAGGAAACACATACTGGGCATCGGGATATAATCATTTATTCATTCATTCATTCATTCAACAAATACTTAATAAGCAGCTATCATCTGTCAGCTGCATTCCAAGTCCCAAGAAGATTCAACAATGAGCAAAATAAGGTCCTTGCTCTCAATGAACTTTAAGCAAAGTGTAAAGTTTGTGCATCTTTTGTTAGATTTATTCCCAAGGAGTGGATGTTTTTGATGCTATATTAAATCTTTTTTTCTCCTTATACTAAAAATTTTGTTATTAATTCTATAGCTGCCAATACAGATAAATGCAATTCTTTTTGTGTGAGGGCCTTGAACCCACATCCTTGCTAAATGTATTTACCCAGTCTTAGCTTATCTGTAGTACTCTGGGTATTTTCTACACATACGATCATGTCATCTGCAAATAATGGAAGTTTTATTCAGTCCTTTCTGATCTTTCTGCCTTTGATTTCTTTTTCTTGCTTTATTACACTGAGTAGGGTCAAGTAGAAGTGGTGATTGTAGGCATTCTTGTTTTGCTCTTGATGTCAAAACAAAAACTTCCAGTAATTCACCTTTAATTATGGTACTCGCTGTAAAGTTTTGGTATGTATTATTATTATTATTATTTGAGACAGCCTCACTTGGTTGCCCAGGCTGGAGTGCCGCGGAGTTTTGATGTGTATTCTTTATCAGATTAAGGAAGTTCTCTTCTATCCTGCTTTTCTCAGAGTTTTTGTTTTTTATCGCAAATGAAGATTGTTATCTGTTCCATATGAATGAAACCGTTTTCTGATTGAAATAGAAGAGATCACAGTCATCAAATCAGTTGGCCATATGCTGTGTATCTGAGGCTGTAATAATCCACTCTAGGAAAGACATCTGGCCAGTAGGTGTGATTGGTCGGGGTTGCTACTCAATTGAACTCACCATAGTTGACAGTCGTCTCACAGGATCCATCTGGTTTCTGCAGGGTCCGCACTGGCGAATTAAGTGAAGACATGATGAGGACCACCCCGCTGCTTCCTTTAGGTCCTTAACGCTGGCACTCATCTCCACTGTCCTCCTGGGCTGTGATGTGTGTTTTCTGCTCTCTTAGCCAGCATGGTGAGAGGGATCATTTCAGAGACTTTTGCTTGCCTTTTCCCTCTTGTACCTCACAGACCAAGGGCCCAATGTGGGGCTTGCGCAAACTGACAAGTAGGCCAATCCCAGTTACACAGCGAAGAGAAAATGACCATCGGTTAGGTCCACAGGCTCAGGGGACCCATTGTAATGAGACATTGGGCTCCATTTATTATCAGGCTCCTAATCTAATGGGGGACCACGACGACACTTGGGGTCTCTGAGTCTCAAATCAACTTGGACTCTGAACCCAGCCATCCTCAAACTACCTGGGTCTTTCCCAGTACACAGTTACCAAATAAATGCCAGTAAGCCCTTCGGTGAGGGAATGGGGGAATGAGCGCATTGCTCATGCTTGCTGTGGAAGTGCAGGGTTCTTTCTCTTGGGTACCTGCCCATCTCTACTTCCAGCAAGTTCCAGGTCTAAAAACTGACTTGGGTCTAGAAAGAGACCTGACCTTATCAGGCCCAGCACGTCCCCCGCTGGGTTATGCCGCCACTCAACCCGAGGCCCCATAGTTAGTAGGGAAAGTGGAAACATCTTGAGTGGAGGCACCAGTTACCTTGTAGGGGAGAGACCTCTGCACTGTTTTCTAGAGCAGGGGTTTACTAGCTCTAGTAAGGGCGGGGTGGACACTTCTGCAGGCCTGAGAGATTTGGAAGAGTCTAAAGAAGTCGAATTATTTGGGGGCACTTGCACAGACGTCTCTATCTCCTGTGTCAGGGTTATGCATTTTTCAAGCCTGGTGTCTGACTTTGGCATGACAAACCTGCATTGGTTGCCTTTCTAACCTGCTTTGCATCTTTGCTACTTGATCGGTTAGATCCTAGGCTTGGTCCTGGGCTTTATTTGCTCCACAGTCGAAGGCTCTCTGGCTTTCTAATTTGGTTTCCAATTGCATATTAATTGGGCTATTTCTTATCTTTCTGTAAAGCAGAGATCAGCGAACATTTTCTCAAAGAGAGATATTTTAGGCTTACTGGCCATATGATCTGTGCTGCAGCTGCTCTGTCTTTGTAGAAGGCAACCAGAAATGATATGTAAATGAATGGGTGTGGCCATGTTCTAATAAAACTTTATTTATAAAAACAGATGGCCACCTATGGGCAACTGTGGCAATAGCCACCCGATCCCATCATCCCAACAGGAATTCTCAGACACTGCTGGCGGGGATGTTAAATGCTCAAGCCACTTTGTTTCTTTTTGAGTCACACTTGGTTGTTTGCATTTTTCTAATAATTTGTCCATTTCTCCTAAGTTTTCAAACAAGGCGTTTATTACATTACCTTATCTTCTTAATCTCTGTTTCATCTGTACACATGTGTTTGTTCCTAATTTTGTTTAATTGTACCTTTCTTCTTCTTCCCTTAATAAGAATTGCCAGAGATTTGTCAATGTCAGACTTCTGGAAGAATCAGCTTTGACTTCATTGATCCCCTCTCGTGTATGCTTGTTTTCCATGTCATAAATTTCAGGTCCTTCCTTCCTTCCTT
Organism: Leontopithecus rosalia; assembly: GCA_028533165.1. Lineage (NCBI taxonomy): Eukaryota > Metazoa > Chordata > Mammalia > Primates > Cebidae > Leontopithecus > Leontopithecus rosalia. Next base: position 5,556,095 of record CM052659.1, read on the forward strand.
CCTTCCTTCCTTCTCCCTCCCTCCCCCTCCTCCCTCCCCCCTCCCCTCCCCTCCCCTTGTCTTTCCCTTCCCTTGTCTTCCTTCCTTCTTTTCCTTCCTTCCTTTCTTCCTTCCTTTCTTCTTTCTACTTTTTCTGTGTTGACTCAGTTTTTCCCTATATGTCTATTGTTTTATATTTTCCTATTTCTTAAGCTATATTAAGTTTTCTATTTCTTAAGGAGTACTTCCTTTTTTTAAAAAAAAATCTTAAAATATATGACTTTTTTTCCTTAAAGTACTACTTTAGGGGCATCTAGAAGTTTGGGTTAGTAACATTTCTGCTGTCACTTAATTCAATATATTTTCTAATTTTTACTTTTTTCTTCTAATATTTACAGCTTGTTTGAAGTATTTTAAAGTTCCCAAATATATAGGGAGGAGGAGGTTTCCATTATATCCTGTTTACAGTCTTCCTCTGGATGCCCACGTGGTTTGCTCCCCCATGGCCTTCAGGTCTTTGCTCCAAGTTTACCTTCTCAGGAAGGAAATCCAAACCACCCAATTTAAAATTGTAAAATTGTAAAATTGTGTTTCCTCAGTACTCCCTGACCCCAGCCTGGGATTATTCTGTTTCCCTTTATTGTTTGTTTGTTTGTTTTTGTTTGTTTTTTGAGATGGAGTCTTGCTCTATCTGCCAGACTAGGATTGGAGTGCAGTGGTGCGATCTTGGTTCACTGCGACCTCTGCCTCCCAGGTTCAAGTGATTCTCCTGCCTCAGCCTTCTAAGTAGCTGCGATTATATTTTCTCTCTCTTTCTCTCTTTCTTTCTCTCCGTCTCTCTCTCTCTCTCTCTCTCTCTCTCTCACTCTCACTCTCTTTCTCTCATTCATTTGTTCATTTGTTCATTCATTTCACTCTTGTTGCCTAGGCTGGACTGCAATAGTGCCATCTTGGCTCACTGCAACCTCTGCCTCCTGGGTTCAAGCGATTCTCCTGTCTGAGCCTTCTGAGTAGCTGGGATTACAGATGTCTGCCACCACACCTGGCTGGCATTATAGCTGTGAGCCACTGCACATGGCCGATTCTATTCATAACTGTTTTTTTCCCTGCTGCTAAAACACTAGAACCACCCCTCTAGAACATCCATTGAAAGCAGGGATGATTGTCTTTTATTCACTGTTGTAGCCTTAATGCACACACCACTGTCTGACACTTAGTAGATCTTCAATAAATACCTGCTGAATGAAGGAGGGACACATTTATTAAACATTTCCAGCTGAATTGCCCTGTGATCGTGCTTTGTGAAATACGGTTTCTCTCGAATTTGTTCAGACTTGATTTATGGTCTAGAATGTGTTTCATGTTTGCTTGAAAAGGGTGTGTGCTGTGTAGCGCAGTGCCCTATGTATGTGGTCAAATTTACTAATTGTGTTACTCAGATCTTTTCTATCCCCCCTTTGTCTATTTGATCTACAAAGCACTAAGACACATATATTAAAACTTCCCACTGTGATGATGTATCTGTACTTTCTCCTTGAATTTACGCTCTATGTTACTTTAAATATTTTAAGGCCGTATTGTTGGGTATACACAAGTTCAGAGTTGTAACTTTCTCCAAATTGAATATTTCATCAATATGGTAATCCTCTTTATCTGTAGCGATGCTTTTAGCCTTGAAATCTATTTTATCTGCTTTCTTTTGGTTAGTATTTGATCTCTTTCTATCCTTTTACTTTAAATATTTTATTTCCTTGTGTTTCACTATTCTATGTTTAAATAGCATATATCAAGATTCTTTAAAAATCCAGGCTAGTAATCTCTTCTTTTATTTTGAGAATTGAATGTATGAACTTTGGCTGTAATTATTGATTTGTTTGAATTTTTTTTTTCTTGAGATGGAGTTTTGCTCTTGTTACCCAGGCTGGAGTGCAATGGCGCCATCTCAGCTCACCGCGACCTCCGTCTCCTGGGTTCAGGCAATTCTCCTGCCTCAGCCTCCTGAGTAGCTGGGATTACAGGCACGCGTCACCATGCCCAGCTAATTTTTTGTATTTTTAGTAGAGACAGGGTTTCACCATGTTGACCAGGATGGTCTCGATCTCTTGACCTCGTGATCCACCCGCCTCGGCCTCCCAAAGTGCTGGGATTACAGGTGTGAGCCACCGCGCCCGGCCTGTTTGAATTTATTTTTGCCATCTAGCACTTGTCCATTTGTTCTGATTTTATTTCTTTGCATGTGATTCTTTTCTTCCTTCTTTCGCCATGTTTTCAACTGAGTTTTCTGTTTTTCCCTTTTCCATTTTTAAAATGTCTGTGCTTCGAAGCTGTATCCTTGATTTCTGTTTTTCAACGGTTGCCTTAAAAATTCTAATACAGATATGGTACCTTAACAGGGCCTAAGGTTAATCTACAGGTTGACCATCCCCTCAAACGATCCATGGCCAACCCCCATGCAGGCCTTCCTCCCTCAACTCACGTGTTCTTTCTGTGAAGATGTTGATTATGTCTTGGTTTTCTATACCCCTCCAAAATAGACATCGTTATCATTTTACACAATTAATATTTCCATTCTTCCCTTCAGCAGATACTTACTGAACACTGAATTCCACGCACTATTCTAGGAACATAGGAAACACGAGGAACAGGAAAGGTACAGGTCCCCACCCTCGTGGACTTGACATTCTAGCTGGGGTGACAGAACCATCGTCCACAAGGAAAGTATAGAAGATGTCAGAAGGGGTCATGACTAGAAGGAAAAGGTAGAACAGGACAGGGAGGCTGGGAATGTAAATGGCAGTTTTCTATGGTGTGCTCGGGGGCGGCCTTGAATAAAGGCTAGAGGGAGCCAGGAAGGAGCCAGGACCACCTGGAGGGGAAACACTGAGGTGGAGGGACATTCTGGTACAGGGTTTTCAGTTGGAGCATGCTGGGTAGTTCGAAGACAGCAAGGAAGGCAACGTGGCTGGGGCAGGGGGTGCACAGCGATGAGATCCCAGAGGGGGAGGCCTGCCAGGTTGCAGAGGGCCTCGGGTGCCGTTTATTGTAAGGGCTTTTGGCTCCTGCGCAGAGTGCCATGGAGACTCCTGGAGTTTTCAGCATGAGAGCAACAGGGTCTGACTTCCGTTTTAAGAGGTTCCCTCTTACGGCTGCATTGGGAACAGACTGTGGGAGAGGGAAGAAGGGTGGACGTGGGCCAGCTAGGACGCTAACGTAGTAACCCAGATGGGAGGTAATGGTGACTTGCTTCTGGGTGTAGCCGGATAGATGGTGAGACTTGGCACAGACTTCCTAATGAAATGGAGATGGGGTTGAGTCAAGCATTTCTCTGCATGTTTTTGTCTTGAGCACAGAGAAGAATAGAGGGGGCTATCACTATGACGGGGACGCTGTAGGAGAAGTAACTGTGGAGGAAGAATGGGGTTCTGCTGCGGACAGACTGCATGTGAGATGCCTCAGAGATTCAGACAGGCAGCTGCATACCCAAGTCCGGCATTTCAAAGGCGGAGCCGGGTGTTTGTTTTTGTTTTTGTTGTTTGCTTTTGTTTTTGAGAAAGAGTCTCACTCCGTTGCCCAGGCTGGAGGGCAGTGGTGCAATCTTGGCTCATTGCAACTTCTGTCTCCCAGGTTCAAGTGATTCTCATGCCTCAACCTCCTGAGTAGCTGGGACTACAGGCATCACCACGCCCAGCTAATTTTTGTCTTTTTAGTAGACACAGGGTTTCATCATATTGGCCAGGTTGGTCTGAAACTCCTGAGCTCAAGTGATCCTCCTGCCTCGGCCTCCCAAAGTGTCGGGATTACAGATGTGAGCCACTGCACCTGGCTGACAGATCAAGGTTTTGTGGACCTGAAGCTTATGCAATTTTGAGAGCCTTCTTTAAGGAACACAACATAAAATTACATAAAAACCAAACAAAAGAGAGGCCCAGAATCTTTAGCTTTGCAGAGAGCTGCCTTTCAATAGTCAAAAAGAAAAGCCAAGCTAGAAAGATAAATGTGTACATCAGCAGCAAGGAGGTGGTACTTCTAGCCGAGAGGCTGGATGGGTTGAATGGGTTGAATTATGTTCCCCTCAAAAGACATATTCAAATCCTAAGTCCCAGTACCTGTGGATGTGACCTCATTTAAAAATAGGGTCTTTGAAGACGTAATCAAGTTAAGGTGAGGTCGGACTAGAACAAAGTGAGCCGTAAATACAGTATGACCAGTGCCCTTAAAGGAAGAGGGAAATTTGGACACAGATACACAGAAGGGAAAATCATGAGGTGATGAAGGCAGAGAGTAGAATAATGTAGCTCAAGCCAAGGAATGCCAAGCATTGCCAGCAAACGCCAGAAATGAGAGACAAGAAAGGATTCTTCCCTACAGCCTTCAGAGGGAACACAGCCCTGCCAGCACCTTGATTTCAGGCTTAAGACTTCCAGAACTGTGAGAGAATACGTTTCTGTTGCCGTCGTCACCCAAGTTCATGGTACTTTGTTATAGCAGCCCCAAGAAACGAATACAATGAGGGAGTGAGTAGGAAAGAACATCAGAATTAGCCCTGAGGCTTGTCAAGGACATAGGAGGCCCAGGAAAGCAGGTAGAGAAGACATGACCGTGAGATGGGAAGGAACCGTCCGGAGAAGTGCACTGTGACAGTCAAGTGAGCAAAAAAGGATGCAGGAGGAGGGAGCGATGTGCTGTCTTCAGGTCACGTTCTTGGAGCACTGAGGACGGGTCACTGATTCAGCGATGAGGAGGTTTTTGACAAAAGTAGTTAGGTGGCTGGGTCGGGGGAAACGTCTGTTGGAGTTGGTTTAAAAGAGTCCAGGAGGAAAGAAATGGGAGACAGTAAATAAAGATGTCTGTTTTTAGGGATAACTGCAAGGAAAGCAAAGGAATAAGGTAGAGTGTTGGAGACATGGGGAGAAGGGTTTTTGTTTTTATTTTTTTAAGATGGAAGAAATAACTGGGGTGATCTGGTAGGGAATGGAATGTTGATAATATTAGGGGATGTGGGGACAGAGAAACTGCTGGGGGAATGTTTTTGATTAGGTAAGAAGGAGCACAGCTCATGCCTGGGAGGAGGGACTGTTTATATTTTCTCTGAGTTCCACCGCTTTCTTTCTCATCATTTTTTCTTACAACTCAGACCTTCCTTCTGGGATCATTTTTCTGTCCCAGAAGTATATTCTTGAGAAGCTTCCTTTGTGGAGTCTTGTTGGAAGTGAACTCTCAGGTTTTGTTTTGTTATTGAAAATATCTTCATTTCATCATTATTTAAAGATTGTTTTGCTGAATATACAATTTCAGGTTGACAGTTCTGTTTGTTTTTCTTTTCCCTCTCAGCACTTGAAAATATTAATCCAGTGTCTCTTGAGACTTATTGCTACAATTGAGAAATCAGCCGTCATTCTAATTGTTTTTTCTCTTTGCTGTTGAGGTTGTCTCTCTAGCTTCGTGTTCTGCATTTTCACTGTGATGTACTATGTGAGGGTATGTTTTGCTTTTTCTGACTGGGATTCACTGGGCTTCCTTCTTGAATTGGATGGCTGGCTGTCTTTCAGAAGTTCTAAAAATTATCAGGCAGGCTGGGGCAATGGCTCAAACCTATAACCCCAGCACTTTGGGGGCCGAGGCAGGCAGATTGCTTGAGCTCAGGAGTTTGAGACCAGCCTGGGAAACATGGCAAAATCCCTTCTTACAAACCAAAAAATTAGCTTGCTCCTGTAGTGGCATGCTCCCGTAGTCCCTGCTACTTGGGAGGCTGAAGTGGGAAGATGGCTTGAGTCCAGGAGGCAGAGGTTGCAGTGAGCCAAGATCTTGCCACTACACTCCAGCCTGGGAGACAGAGCAAGACCCTGTCTCAATAAATAAGTACATAATAAAAATAGAAATTATCAGACAAACTCAGTTATCATCACTGCTCTGTTTCTCTCTCCTTCTTGAAGTCAGAGCATTTGTATTATACTCTGCTTTCTGCATCTTGACCTCTATTTTATATTTTGCAATATTTTTGCTCTGTATTGGCTTTCTTAGTAATTTCTTTTTATTTGTCTTTTAATTCATCAATTATTTCTTTGACTATCTAATATTTTCTTTACCCTGAGTTTTACATTTTAATTATTATATTTTTTATTTCCAGAAGTTCTTTTATCTTTTCCCCCCAAATCTGCCTAGTTGGTTTAGAGATTATTTTGTTCCTTCACCATACTTTTATTTCCCTCTTTTCTTTCTTTAAACAGGTTAAACAAACTAATTTTATATTACATTTTTGATAATTCCAATGTCTGAGTCTTGGCAGATCTGATCCCTAACTTTTTTTCTTTGTACTGTTTCTCACTTATGGAGGATTGAGTCCTCTTGTGCTTGGTGGTTTTTTCCTTATAACCTTGTGCTCCAAAAGCTGCACCAGAGACAAAATCAAAATGCCTTAACTCCACTTAATGCATCTTCATCCTTCCTAAATCTGCGCTTAAAAATCCAAAGAGTGTGATTATCCCCCCTTTACTCTAGGTCATGGAAGTGTTAAGTCAAAGAAGTTGAAGGAATGTTTTGAAAAAAAAAATCCTGAGCTCTAAATGAACAGCTTAATGTAATTTCTGATTATGTTGCTGTTATAAAATCTCTTTCCCTAGATGAACACAATCTGCAACTAAATGTTTTCTAAATAATTAAACTTAATATTTTGATCAATTAGAATTTGCAGGTGTATTTAAAATTAGTCATTATTTTTCTTTTTTAATCATTATTTTCTTAATCATTATTTATAAGGCCTTTTTCATGAGTGGAAAGAAATTCCAAAATTTGACAACAAACTTAGAACCAAGAGAGTCTAAAATTATTTTAAAATTTTGCCAATTTATGTCAAATTGTCTCACCTATAACCAAAAACATTTTGCTCTCAGGCTTCACTTTTCTGAGTTGGAAAACTCTTTGTTACGTTTCTCCCATGGCTAATCTCTCTAGAATCCGAGAATCTCTCCCATGGCCCCTCCAGATGCATGCTCACGGGTAACAATGGCCACAGGTGGATTCTTGGGGCGCCTCAGCCCTCTGCTTCTTTCTTTCCGCATGCTTTCTCTCTGGCCTCTGGGCAGGCCACAAACATAGGATTGGTGGTTGTGGTGCTCAGCTTTGAGCCATTACTATCAGGAAGGGAAGGAGAGAGACTTGGGGGTACTGAGTGCCAACAGTTACCAGGCACAAATCCGGTCTCTGAGTGTGAGATCTCTGCTGCACAGGGCAGCTCACAGACATGGGTCTACAGTAGAATGAAATAACAGAGTTCGGGACACCAGATGGCCAGCCCCAGCCACAGGCTCGTAATTGTCACAGGAGTTGGACTCAGCCCACTCTTGTTCTGACCGTGCAGCCGGCGGAGGCCTGATGGTGTCCCTGCTGCCAGGGAAGAGGCAGGTCTGTCATCCCTTTCCTCCCCGGAGCTCCTCCAGGGTCCTCCTCCTTGGCCGGGAGATGAAGCCCACACCCCCTTCTGAGGATCCTTCTGGCCCCAAAAGTGAGTTGAGGCCAGAGATGACCCACAGGTACCACGGGTGAACTCCGACAGGATTGGGTCATTTTCTCTCATTGAATCAAATCATTCATTGCACGTTTGAGATGACCCCCGTCTCGGATACCTGAATTCTAAATAAAGACATTATCCAGGACATGTGAACATGTACTGGAAAAGAGCAGGCAATGGTTCAGTCACATCTGTTTATACTAATTGGCTGTTAAGTTATAAGAGAAAAAAGTATTAAATACCAACATGGTTTTCTGTGTCGATTCTCTCTGATGCAGGGAATGGATAAGACCCTGAAGCCTGGCCAGCAGGAGCTGTGTGTATCCCATCAGCCTGACACTGGGGGAAAGAGGCAGCGCTGGGCTCATAGTCACACCACCAGAGTCAGGCTCCGGCCACACCACAGGGCTTTGGGAGGCTGGGGCCATGTTTGGCTCATGGGGTTAGAGCCAGGCACAGTGGCTCATGCTTGTAATTCCAGCAGTTTAGGATGCTGAGGTGGGTGGATCACCTGAAGTCAGGAGTTTGAGACCAACCTGGCCAACATGGTGAAACCTTGTCCCTACTAAAAATACAAAAATGAGCCAGGCGTGGTGGCAGGCGCCTGTAATCCCAGCTACTCGGGAGGCTGAGGCAAGAGAATCCCTTGAACCTGAAAGACAGAGACGCAGTGAGCTGAGATCATGCTATTGCACTCCAGCCTGGGCAACAGAGCAAGACTCCGCCTCAAAAACAAAAACAAACAAAAGCCTCAGTGAGGTCCCCCATGCCAGCCTTTCAGAGAAGAGCAAGCCTATAGGACTATCATCAGTTCAGCCAGGTACCCCCAAAGGTAGCAGCAGCCCTCACACAGCCCTCACACAAGTCTCAGGATGTCTACACACTTAAAAATGAATGAGAATAACACAGTTCCATCCTTATTACACGTTTTTGATTATGTGGATTACAGCTTCTAATATTCACCATATTTGCATTAAAATTGAGGAAAATTAAAGCATGAGAATCCACAGACACGGCACATTCCACGAGCTTCCAGAGCAGCAGCACCATCACACCCAGGGCCTCTGGAAGAGACTGCAGCACACGCAGGGCATATCACATGCTGGCATTATTATGAGCAGGACCCCCAGAGAGCTGCCCGTAGTCATAACCACGTGCTCAGCAAGACAGGCGGCCTCACGCCCGGGTCAGCAGTTCCTCTTGGTCTTTTACCTCTTTGACCTTCTCAACTGCAATGGATAGGGACATGGGGAAGGTGGCCGTTGAGGGCTGTGACTCTGGGTCACTTACATGTCCCTCATCCTTCTTACTCTGCTTTGGATGACCCCACTGAGCTCTTTGGAGATCTTTGTTTTTGGCAGCAGGAAGCCCATGACCAAACGATTTGGGATTCAGGACGTAGACACCTCTCCCCGACCCATTTGTGCAGAAAGACTGGCTTTCCCCACAACATAAATGTCCGCACTGAAACCCCATAACTCCATCCCTATTACGCGGTTCCAGGGAGACTGTGGGATGTTGCTTCACGGTTGCTGCTTGTGCACCAACTGGAAATGCGGCCAGAAGGCACCGGGTCTGGAGAGGGGCTGCTGGCATGGAGCCTCTGGGGGACCCCTCTCTGCCAGTCACTCCGAGTTCCCTGTCAGGAGACTCATAAAGAAGGCCAGCGAGGACTGGGAGCACATGTTTATTTTATGAATGACTTAAGGGAAAGAGGACCAAAAAAGTCCTCTGGAATGTCATCCAGGAGGCTGTGTTCTTTTTATTATGTTTTGTCCGTAAACAAAAAAAATTGCCACATTTAATACTTATACCAGTCCTGTGGGATTTCTCTGACTAATGTAAAATGACAGTTGTAGCAACATTCTATATAAATACAAGTCTGTTTGCGGGAGCCTGTTCTATTTTTAATGTAAACCACACCTAACTCGCTCTGAAGAATTGCACCCTGCGAATTTAGAGTCCTGTCTGTTGTCTATTCATGGGACTATATTGTCTTAGGAGCATCCCGAAAGAAGCCAAAGACATCCAGAAGTTTTTAGCTTAACGTGAGAATTATTCACCTAATTTTCCCGCAGCCATTGTGTTACTTAATTTATTGTTGTGTGGAGCTGTGCGCTGATGTCACTAATGAGCGACACTGTGTACTTGGTGAGCTGATCCATAATTTAGGAGGCTGCTGATGATCTTTGTGCTGTCTGCAGGCTGAGCAAAGCAGGCAGTAAAAATAAAGAATATACTCACAGATTATAGAAACGCGCGCACACCCGCAGATACACATGCACACACACAATCCCCACGGCCAGGCTTGCAGCCCCCACAGTTGCACAAAGCATGAGATTGCGTGCTGAGAGGTGCAGGGAAAGCTGGCCCTAGGCTTGATGAGTTCACAGTGGACTCAGGGCCACCCCGTCGAGAGCTGTCACACTATGGAGAGTTGGCGGAGGAAATTGGCTTCCATGAAGGGGGCAAGTGGGAAGCCTTTATGCTCTGTTCCCTTGCATTCCTCAGCCATTTTTTCCTGCACTCCAGAGGGCATGAGCAATGGAATCCTCTTTAATTCTAGTGGCAGGTCACCCAGGGACTGGCATTTAGGAGCTGACCTGATTGATGGTCGACTTGATGACAGCGCCTTCTCTGCAGTTTTTGGACAGGGATGGCAAATGTGTCAGAGGATGACTCTTAGGTGATGACGAGCTTCCTGTTGAGTTTGGGCTCAGCAAGCTGTGGCAATTGGCATGAGTTGAACCTACCTGTTCCTGCCAGTGAGGAAGAGACCCTCAGGGGCATTGGATCTGACACTGGACATCACGCTGCAGAGTGACAGTCGCATAGGCGCAGCTTCCTGCAAAGTCGCAGGTGGAACAGGGTGTAGACTGAACACACCCTTCTTCCTGCTGTGAAATTCCCTTTGTGCTGGGAGATTTCCTGCAGAGTTCCTGTGTTTTGTCAGTGAGAAATGTCAGGGGCTCCTGCCATGTGTGGCCAAGGCACTGGACCCAGGAAGACAACTTGTGAAAGGAAGGGGCTGAGGGTCTTAAATGCGGCCCTCGTCCCAGCTTTGTGGGAGGCTGGGACGACAGCTTCTGCCATGTTGTGGATTTTCCAATAAATACCCCTGCCATCCGTGTGCCTTGCAGGGGCGTGGAGCCTGGCGTATTTACATACCTTGGACTAGGTTTAAAAATCAACTTTAGATTTGCTTTGCCATTTGCAGTCTCTTGAATAAAGCATTTTTGTAGCCTCCTCAACATCCTCTCTCTGTGTTTACATTTTAATGGGCATTCCAGAGAAATGGAGGAATTTTTTTTATTACTTACATTTATCAAGGAAGGAGGTGGGGCTGGAAACCGTCAAGCAGCGGGGCTGCCTCTCTTTAGACTGCTGGGCTCTCTGCTCCCCAGCCGGCTATACCCTGACGTGGGCAAAGTGTGCCTTGTAGCCGGGCAAGCAGGAGGGAGAGGAAAGGCCGTTTTAATTTGGCTTTTAAATACACATCCCTGAAAATTTACAGAATTTTTAAATAGTACTTTAAATCTCAAACATCACTGAAAGAAATGATCATGTGTAAACATAATATTAAATCGCACAGGTCTATGTGGAAAGTCAGGTCTGTCTCGCGTAGTGAGGTATCATTCCAGAATTGTCCTTTTGGAAAAGAAAGGGGGAAAATCCAATCTCCCTGGCAGCACAGAGGAGCCCTTGACTAGTTCTTGATCACAAATACTCCTGGAAGAAGGGTCCTAATGTGACCTCTGCACTGCTGGGCAACATTTCGGGACGGGTTTGGATTCTGTGGCTGCATAAGGGGAAACCCCTCTTGGATCTTGGGCACAGAAGCCACCTCCTGGAGGCAGCAGGTTCTCTCGGACGCGGACACGGAATTTCTGCTTACCCAGCATGTAGCTAATATTAGGATCTTCTTGTGCAAAGGACTCCCCTATCACAGTTGATCATACAGTGTAATCAAATTGGGCCAAGGCAGCTTCCGGGGCTTTGCCTGCGTGGAACTGCCAGCGTTTGCATTTCCCCCTGGGGATGTCTCTCTCATTCCTCCCCTGACATTCCCAGGAGATCCCTAATTAAAGCTACAGATGCGGTTTAAAAATACACTTGCCAGATGTTAGTTTAAAATGACCTATCACTGGCAGCAGAGATGGAAGAGGCTGACGGTGTCTGAGGCCTTCGGGTCGCCTTTTCCGAGGCTGTCATTCGGTATGCAAATGAAGCCCAGCAGAATCTGAGAGCCAGCTCTGCCAAGCCGTAAAACCAACTGCTTTGAAAGCAATGCATCAGTAATTCTTATCACCTGGCATCTGGAGTGCGGGAAAGCTCCCTTCCTAACTAGAACATGTCATAGCATGACTTAGGAGGAAGCTCTCATTTTGCACTCTGCAGACAATTTAAACTGATGAATCTGCTTGCTGAAGCTCATACAGCTCCCTTTAGGACAAACCATTTTTTAAACCAAATCCACGCTCTGAGACACGCCTGCCATGATTTGACTGGACCTGTATGCTACGGAGGAGGGGGCCTGTCTGGCACAACAGCTTGTGGAGGGGGTCTGGGGGAGGGGTGGGAGGTGGCATCCGACCCCAAGACCACCCTTCTGGGGTTTCGTTATCCTTCTGGATTCTTCTGTGCAAGTTCTCACTAAGATCTCCGTGAGCTAGATCTCAGATTCTCAGGGTAGTCCCAGTTTGCCTTGCAAAGCTGAGGAAATGAGGAATGTCATGGGTATCAATATCTTTGGGAACGAAAGAACTCTCTTTTCCTGAGAACTGAAATTTACAGGCCGCACATTCCTATCGGGCATTTTTCAAAGCAAACATATAGGTCAAATGACAGTTTACTCAGCAGCCACCTGTCAGTGCCTTGGGACAGCAGCAGTCCTGGGGATGCCGGCGAAAGCGGCTGAGTGCTCTCAGCCCTGCATGGTGCCAGCTTCCCGCCCAGTGCCCTCAAGCTGGAGCTCCAGCTTGAGGCTTCCCAGGGCTTTGGATGAAAACATGGGCCTGCACCTGAGAGCCATATACGTCTCGCTCTGGGAAGAAAAACCAGGGCAGGGTTTTCACACAGAGGAAGAGCAAGGCCAGGATTTACACTCAGAGAGGAGGGGCAGATAGCATTCACGTGTCCTCTGGGGTGGAATCTGCCAGGCAGACTTACAGTACAGGAATTTTGCCAGTAAATGGAGTCAGATGTGTTTATAGATAAGGTTGGGAAGAAAAAAAAGCAAAAACCAAGACCTCTGCAACCTTGGTATTTGAAACGCAGAACACGGGTTTGTATAATAAGTAAAATGTGGTTAAATAAGATTAATCTATTGGTGGTGGGGAAGAGAGCCTGTAAGGCAGATTGGGTGTCTCAGAGGCATAATTATTTATCAGGCTAATTAAAATGTAACCACCGGCTCATCGACTCTGATAACCGGGCTTTCCTGCCCAAGAAGCAGCCCTCTCCTGAGCACCTGCGATTTTATTTTCATTCCTTATCCCACTGGAACACAAAACCAAGGCCACCTGGAGTGGCCGTTCTCCCCCTCTGCCTGGCTGTGGCCTACCTGGACTGGGTGTTGGGAGGGATGTGTGGGGACAGTGTTGTTCAAAGCATAGGTGAGTGAGTGAGCTCACATGGCCCCCCATGAAATGCCATAGCCTGGGGCCATGTGATGGAGGGCTCATGGGTTCGTCAGCACCTGGAGGGCTGGGCCATTCAGCTGGGCATCCCTGCAGCCCAGAGCTGCCTGGTAAGGCTTTGCATGGATACCTGGCTTGAAGGAGCCATGATTAGCATGAACTTGCAAACTCAGAACGGGGGGTGACGAGATGCACCAGCTGACAGAAGCAGCTCCTCTCTGGCCATCCTTCCAGAATGGATCAGGGTTTTTGGCCCATAGTCCCTGCTTCTGTGACCACCCTTGCCTCCCAGGAGCATGAATCTGTGGTTGCAGGGGTGGCTTGGGAGAGGACACTTAGCAGACAGAAGAGGCACAGATCTCAAAGTCTTCAGGAACCTTTTAATTACGGTGGAAGAGGAGGAGGGCTTGTTACATGAACGACTTGGGACTGTTGAGAAGGTACACAGAGGTCTGTTGAGAAATGAAAGGCAGAGAACCCTAGTCCAGCAAGGCCAGGGCAAGGTAGCTGGTGGGGGGCTTCACTTCTTGATCGCATTTCTCTATTTCACGTCCCGAGGAGGGCAGGGGGCTGGGAACCTCCCTTGCAGAGTTCAGCACTGGGCCCCCTTCACAGAGCTCTTGGGGCCAGCAACAGGGAAGGCCGTGGCCCTCCTGTCGCCCTCACTCCTGTCCTCCGGAGTCCCCATGTGTGTGCCGAGGAGCTCACGGCCAGAGGCCCCCTCTATCTTCCTTTGGGTCATAGCTCTGCGGTCCCATCCAGGAAGAAAGAAAATGGGATGGCTGCTCAGAAGCCTTTTTGCTTTTCTGTTGCTTTATGTCCCCGAGGCCTGTGAGCATCAGCCAATAAATGACTTGAATACCATCCCTAGTGATTTGACCTCTCTGGGAGCATTGTCTATGCAGATTATGGTGGATGATTGAGTAGAATTGGGTGTGTCCACAGTGGCCTGGTGGTTCCAGGAGGCCTGGTTTAGAACCAATCTGTCAAGGTCTGTCACCTTGTGAGGAGGATGAGCACTGAGGATCTGCATCCACCCGACTGCCACGTTGCCCTCTTCCTTTGTGGGGAGATAAACACCTCTTGCAAGGTTGGAAGAGGGCATGTGTGATAGGCATTGCAGTGGTTCGTTTCCTTTTGACCAGGCGGTGGTACCCAGATTTCGGTCAAATGCCAGTCTTGATGTTTCTATAAAGGTATTTTGTAAACGTGATTAAACTTTAAATCCGTAGACTTTGGGTAAAGCAGATAACCCTCTACAATGTGTGGTGGGCCTCATCCAGTCTGGGAAAAGAAAGGCCTTGAGAGCAGATGGAGGTTTTCCTAAGAAGGAGTTCTGCTTCCAGGCTGCCACCTAGAAGCACTGCCTGAGTTTCCAGCCTGTTGCTCTGTGGAATTTGGTCTCAAGATTATAGCATCAACTCTTACCCAAATTTCCAGTCTGCTTGTCTGCCCAACAAATTTGGAATTTGTCAGTCCCCACAATAGATCATGTAAGCCAATTCCTTACAAATAAACCTTTCCCTTTCAGACCTACATATATATGCACACATATAATATATATATATATATTATATGTGTGCGTGTATATATACGTCAGATATAGATATATAGACATACACAAACATGCATGTGTATTTTTCCTACTTTTTTTTTTTTTGCTGGAGAACCCTGACTCATACAGAGATGGAGGTACCACTTCCTCCTCCAGATTTTGGGGCTTCTGCTCTTGGCACCTCAGTCTCCCTGCTGCTTTGGTGCCCACCCAGCACCTAGTCCCCCGTTAGGTCCCAGAAAGAAGGATGCAGAAGAGAGCACACCCCCTTCCACAGAAACAAGTGTATGCAAATGCCAGTGCCATCTATAGAGTCATGCCAGGTAATAAGGGATGAAGACTGCTCATGTGGGGCTGGGGCATGGGTGGCACAAAGGGATTGGCCTCGTTCTGGAGGGTCTGGAGCCATCTGCCTCTGAGTCCGGGCTGTACACCAGGCGCATTGCTGAGCTTTTCCATAAAGCGCACCATGTGCACAGGAATGGACTCTGTGAGTCAACACATCATCCATGCGTAGATTCAGATACTGACTGCACCTGCCGCATCCCTGTCACTCTTCCACATGTCAGAGATAAACAGTGAACAAGACAAAGCTGCCCTCATGGAGTTCACGTGGAAAAGTCATTCAGTCAAGAACTAAAACATCAGCAGTTTTCAAGTCAGAGTGTGCCATGAGAAAGAAAAAAGAAGGGGGAGGCGACGGAGCTACAGTGGGGAAGATGCCTGCGCAGTGTGGGTGGACTTAACGCCACCGAAACGTACACTCAACGGTGGTTAAAATGGCGAATTTTATGTTATGTGTATTGGACTAGTCTGTTCTCACACTGCTATAAAGAAATACCTGAACCGGGGTAATCTATAAGAAAAGAGGTTTATAATGAAAATTGGCTCACAGTTCCATGGGCTGTACAGGAAGCATGGCTGGGGAGGCCTCAGGAAACTTACAGTTAGGGTGAAAGAGGAAGCAGGCATGTCTTACTGGGCTGGAGCGGGAGGATGAGAGAGAAGGGGCAGATGTACACGCTTTTAAACAGGCAGATCTGGGCAGAACTCATTCCTAGCACAAGACCAGTGAGGGAGACATCTGCCCCTGTGATCCAGTCAGCCCCCACCAGGCCCCTCTTCCAACACCGGGGATTACAATTTGGCAAGAGATCTGATCAGGGACATGGACTCAAACCATATCAGGTTTAAAATGTTCAAAAATGTATTATGGTGGTGATTGTGCAGCTCTGTGAATATACTAAAACCACTCAATCGTATGCTTCAAATGGGAGAACTGTATGGTATGTGAACTCTATCTCAACAAAGATGTTTAAAGAACAAAAGACAGAGCCAGGCGAGGGTGGACTATTTCAGAGACAGCGGTCAGGGAAGCCCTCTCCAAAGACTGCCATTTGGTAGGAATGACTGTCATCATTTTTCTGATGAGTCTCAGAGGGTGAGTGACTTGCCCAGAGCGGCAGGTCTAAGATGCACACCCAGGTGTGTCCCCTTCCAAGCCCTTCCTGCCTTACTTGGCCATTCTGAGTGTTTTCCCTGTCTTCTCAGAGCATGTTCATGTTGATCATCTCACTCTGCTTTTTTTGTTTTTTTGTTTTTGACAGAGTTCTTGCTCTGTTGCCCAGGCTAGAGTACAGTAATGCAATCTCAGCTCACTGCAATCTCTGCCTCCCCAATTCAAGCAATTCTTCTGCCTCAGCATCCCAAATAGCTGGGATTACAGGCATGCACCACCACGCCTAGCTCATTTTTGTAATTTTAGTTGAGATGGGGTTTCACCATGTTGGCCAGGCTGGTCTCAAACTCCTGACCTCAAGTGATCCACCCGCCTCGGCCTCCCAGAGTGCTGGGATTACAGGCATGAGCCACTGCACCTGATCGTCTCACTCTGTTCTAGGCGTCTTGATTTTCTGTCTTGTCTCCAGCAGACATAGTGGGAAACAGACATTCAGATCCTGACCCAGGGTCCCATAGCCAATGATAGGGCCCCAAACAATACTCTATCCCAGGAATCAGCGAACTTTTTCTGTAAAGAACCAGCCAGTAGATATCTTAGACTTTGTCAGCCATATGGTCTGTGTTGCATCAACTCAACTTTGCTGTTACATAACAAAAGCAGCGATAGACAATATGTAAACAAATGGATGTGGCTGTGTGCCCATAAAACTTTATTTACAAATACAGGCAGCAGGCTGAATTGGCCCATGGTTATAGTTTGCCAATCGTTGTTCTAGCTTGTCATTTTCTCTTCTCTGGAAAGATGCCCTGGAGAAGGTGAGACTGGAGGGAGGCTTGATACTTTCTGCCCCCCAGCTAGCCTACCCCTGACTTATGCCTGAGTCCAGGAAGAGGCATGTTAAGTGCTTCATACAGCCAGATTCCCCCAGAGGAGCAATATGAAGCAGGACCCCTTTCAGATGCAGAGAGGGGTCTACAGAGAGGGGTCTACGTGTCTACAGAGAGACCAAGACTAAGGGAGGGCCCAGGAAGTAGCTCTTTCCTGGATGGTTGCTTTCTCCTGTGGGTAGCTTATGTCCTCCCTCCCTCTGTCCTTCCCTCCCTTCATCCTTCCCACCCTCCCTTCCTTCCTCCCTCCCTCCTTCCCTCTCTCCCTCTTTCTTTCCTTCCCTCCTTCCAGGCTTCTATCCATCTATCCATCATCTATCCATTTATGCATTCATTTATCTCTCTATGCATCTGCTCATCTATCCATCCATCCATCCATCCATCATCCATCCATCTATTCATCTGTTCATCCATCCATCTATCCATCCATCTAGCTGTGCATTCATGCACTGCCTCATTCAAAAACATGACTTCAGAGCCTACTCTGCACCAAACAATGAATTAGACCCCAAGAATTCAGTGGAGGACAGGACACAGCCCCTGTTCTCAAGGTGTTCACACTATGAACAAACCCATACACAGTCCATCCACCAAAGGAGTGGATACCATGATAAAAATTTGGCATTCATAAACCTGGGCCATATATTTACAGGTAGCCGGCCAGGGTGCTTTTCATGATGCAAGACCTTCCGTCTTAGGCCATGCCAAGATGCAGCCTTGATGGCAGTCCATCACACTCCCTCAATACACCAGCTCTTTGACCACAAAGGGTCTCTGAGGTGGAGCATTTGCTAAAGGGCTGTGGGCAGCCTGCAGTCTGAGCTCTGGATCATGGTTGCTGGGCATGGAGCTGCCTTTCAGCTGTGCAGGGCCTCCAGCTTCCTCAAGGTGTGGAATAGGAAAGAGAGCTCCTTCCCAGGGATGTGGGGCCATGCTGAGGAGTATCTGGTGGTTGGCGAGTGGGGTTGTCATGAGGAAGAGAAGTGGAGCCACTGTTCTCTTCCCACCCACGGAAGCAGGTGACCAGCCCATGCAGCCTGAGCAGAATGAGACACCCGCCAGGAGGTGGGGCACAGCTGTCATCCTGTCCAGTGAAACAAAAATATTTCCATTCTCTTTGATATCTAAGAGCAAGCAAAGTTGGTGGGAGATGGTTTCTGGTAAGGAAGAATACGCCAAGCTCTCTTGTTAGGGCTCTGATTGAGCTGTTGCCCAGCTTGGAGCTGGCTCCCCTGCAAATGGCAATGAAAGCAGCCCCAGCTGGCATTTGCCCAGCCAGGGGGTGGTGATGACCCCAGCCAGCCCGGGCTTCCTGTGGCTGCCACCAGCCTAATGCCTGCATGATTGTTCTGCCATAAACATCATCTGTGTATGCGCGTTATCTTCAGACAGTCTGGGCTCAGCGGCTTGGTCAGGGTCCAGTGCTTTCTTTCAACACGGAACTCAAAATCGTGACTGTCTTAGTCTCTGTAGGGTAAATGAGAATTAAATTTCAGAAGGGGCTTCAGGAGCAGGCCTCCTGGGGAGTAGGGCAGTCCAGGCTGTTCTTCTTCCTCACCTCCCCCCGCCAGGGCCCACCATGCTGGATGGCATGTAACAGTTAGGAGAATCCTTCTGGCTGTAAGCACACCACGGAGAGGGACAGCTGTGTCCTAGGAGCTGTCTGCATGCACCACCTCAGGGAGTCTTCATACTAACCCTAGAAGGTAGGTGCCATTGTCACTCTGTTTTGCAAATGAGGAAACTGAAGGACACAGTGGTTTCCTCACTGAAAATAAATGGGCGTGGTCTCTTTTAAGTCTGCCCCCTGAGGGCAATCTCTGTGAGCGCTCCAGGTCTCAGATGGCCTAGGGTAGAGAGCAGGGTGCTGCGGTCACATGACCTCAGAAGGGCTCCAGGCTCTGTGGCCTGTCCAGAGGAGCAAGGTGGATGCAGAGCTGAGGGGTTTCCCTGTGCTTCCTGGAATGGGAGGCAGGTCCACTCCATCCTTCTAGCACTGACTCAGCTGGTGATTTCTCTCGTGGTTTCAGGATTGCCCTAGTGAGCCATCACGGGGGCATAGCAGGATTCCAGTCCTTTCCCTGCTAAATGGTTTCCTGCATGGGGATAGAGGTTCAGGTTGTGCCTGGAGGAGTGGGGCTGGGACTGTGGGTAACAGGCAGGGCTGGAGGGCTCAGGATCAGGGATGGGAAGAAACCACCCCCATTGTCATGACAGGGTGCCCATGCGGGCCGTTGAAGAAGGTCCCCACATCTTAGAATCCTACAACACTTAGAATCCTAGAACATAGGGCTGGAGCCATGTTATGGAGCAAGTAATTTAACCCTAATACTGGGAATAAGGGGAGAAGAGGGAAGAAGGAAATAGAACAGAAGATCTTATCTAAGAGACCCAGAAGGCCACTGGAGAGCTGTGACCAGGAACTCAGGCAGCTGATGATGGAGCTGCCCAGGGGCCAATGGCCTGAGCATTCCCAGGTCTGGTTGGCCAGTGGGCAGACGATTCACCTCCCCAGCTGCTTTCTGCAACTTCATGCCTGGCCTGCAAGAGGCACTTTCCGCTTTCCCTGGGACCATCCATCAGACATGGAACTCCTTGCTCCTTTTGAGGCCTGAGACAAGTGCCCTTTGCAGTCAGTGGTTCTACAGTGCATCACACGGCGCCGGCCCTCGCTCCTTCTCCCTGACCCTGCGCGCGGCTAAAATATTGTCCTGTGGACAGGAAATGAAAAGGGTACAACCTTATTTCTTCAAAGATCGCCCAATCTAGCCCAGAGGTGTAATAAAACCCCAAACTTTCCTTTCAGGACTCATCTTTCATGAGTAATATCTTTCCGTGTTAAGTGGTAGGCACACAATGGTGAAATAAACAGGGCTCAGTGACTGACGGCTTGGGGTGTGGAGGAGAAGGTGTGCCTCAGCTCTCCTGGATTATGGGGTGCACGGCCCACCGGTGATGGATGACAACGGCACTCTCCATCATGCAATTTGGGAAATCCCTACCAGGGGCATCTTGGCCGCCCCTGAGGCCACAGAGGGCTGGAACCACCATTATCTGTGTAGTCAAGTGTTTGCATTTAAAACAAAGGCGGAATCAGAGTAATTAGATGAATTATGATCTTCAGTTCATGAGGCACAATTGTTGCTGTTTACTTTAGTGTCTGTTTAAACATTGTAACAAGGAATTGTCCCAGTGAGCCTTCACAGGGGCACAGCAGCAGGAGTCCAGTCCTTTCCCTGCTAAGTGGTTTCCTGCATGGGAATTGGGGTTCAGGTTGTGCCTGGAGGAGTGAGGCTGGGGCTGTAGGTAAGAGGTGGGGCTAGAGGGCCCAGGGTCGGGGATGGGTCACAGCTCTCCAGTGGCCTTCTGGGTCTCTTAGGCAAAATCTTCTGTTCTATTTCCTTCTTCCCTCTTCTCCCTTTATTTCCAGCATTAGGGTTAAATTACTTGCTACCTAACATGGCTCCAGCCTTATGTTCTAGGATTCTAAGTGTCGCAGGATTTTAAGATGTGGGGACCATTCTTCAAGGGCCCCCATGGGCACCCTGTCATGACAATGGGGGTGATTTCTTCCCATGCCCCATCCCTGGACCCTCTGGCCTTGCCTGTTACCCACAGTCCCCGCCTCACTCCTCACGAGTGAGCTGGGGCCCTTCCTCCTGCAGTTATTGGCCGTGCATTTCTCCTCTTTCCTGCTCAAGTCGTTTGCCCATTTTTCTATCAGGTTGTCTCTTTCCTATTGTAAGAATTCTTTATATTTTCTTGGTAAGAATTTCTCATCCCTTTTATATGTTGCAAATATCTTTTATATTTCTTTAAGATGTCTTGTTGCTTAGTTCTTACTTTGAGTATAGTCAATGTTATCGATATTTTACTTTACAGTTAGCACGCTTTAGTCTTGTTTCAGAAATCCTTCCGTATCTCCAAGTCAGGAGGATATTCAGCACAATTGTTCTAAAGGCTTTAAAGTTGTGATGTTGACATTTGAATTCCAGATCTACCTGTTGATTTAATTGTTAACCCCTTTGGGGATAACTAGTGCTGCCCGCTCCTTTCCCGTGAGCTCCTCCTATCCCTGACACATCAGCCATGGTGGGCCCATCCTGGTAGCCTTTTTATTTGTACTTAGAAGACTTTCAGAGGATTTAGGTGAGATGATGGTATATCCACGGGAAGCTTGTTTATAAACCTATAAACCCCAGGGCTCACTTTCCACTTGTCTGATTCTTTGGGGTGCCAGTCCTGGTAATACCTGGCTGCTGGAGCCCAAACCCACCCCAGAGTCTGAGCACTTACACACAAGGTGGCTGGGAAGATCGCGCCCAGTTAACAGCATCAGGGCCCGGCACGCAGTCGGGCCTTCATTGCTGAGGGTCAGTAGGCTGCCTTCCAAGCAATGGCCATAGTCTCTTGGGCTAAGCTTTTGTCACCGACCTACCTGCCTTTCTGCTCCTAAACACATGAGAAGAGTCCCACCGCCTCTGTGGAGAGACAGTGGGAGAGAGAGCTCCAGGGCTCTGAGGATGTCAGGACTGCCGGATTCAAGGAGGTGTTTTGGGGTGCAGGGAAACCCTCCGTGGGAGCCTTTCTTTGGTAATAGCCTCAGTGAATCCCTAAATACCAGAGAAGTCCAGGGACCGGCCCAGCTGGCAATTGCGTTTGGGAGTTAAGCTAAAGAAAGGCCGGTCGCATCAGTGGGGCTCGCTTTGGTGAAGGTGTTTATATGGTTTGAATGCTCCTGGGGTGAGTTAGTCCATCTTACCAAGGGCTACCACATATTTTCCTGGAAGCTATGAACTGAGAAAAGGGCACTGGAATCATGGATTCTGGTCCAGAATCCATGTTGCCTTGCTGTGTGACCTTGGATAGGTTTCTCTCCCTCTCTGATCTTCAGGTTACTTCTCTCAAGAATGGAAGGGGCAATCAGTGCCTAGACAGTCCCTCAGACTCTCCTCTTTCTAATTATCTCTGGATCTGTGACAAAGGCATTCAGTGACTCCGAGCTGCCTCCTGCTGAGGATGGGGAACTAGAGCAAGAAAAGGCCCAAAATTAGCCTAAAATGTAAACAGCTGAGAGCGCTCTTCTTAACTGGGTGAAATTTGAAAGATCGTAACACAACTCCACACTGGCCTGCAAGCTCAGCCTATGAGATTTCCCCACTTAGGGATGGTATTGATTCTAAAGACTTGTTTTGAAAATCGGAAGTATGATTAAAATGGAATTTGCGGGGAAGAGAGTAGAAATTAAGCCAGCACCTCCGGAGGGGAGGGAGGCTTACTTCTGAGGGGACTGTCACTCCCTCCCTGCCAGGGCCTGGCAGGAGGAGGCCTCAGTGCTCCTGGCCCTGAAGGGGGCTGTTTGGTTCTGCCCCTCTTCCTGGGGCTGAGGGCAGGTGGCACCCCAGCAGAGACCCAGCCCCATTCACCCCCGGGGGCTGGGCACCTTCCCCTAGGTTTCTCGGGTGCCCCCGGAGCCATGCCTTGCCGCTGAGAGCAGAGTGTCCCAGCTACACTCGACTGTCACAGACTAAAGCACAAAGTGCATCTGGCAGCCACATGATGCGTCCGTCCTCTGACTCTGCAGGGTGACCCGTCCCATATGCCTCAGCTGTTTGGGGACAGCCTCTGAAAGATCCAGATGTTCCTCTCCAACCTCCGTAGCAATACACGGTGAAGAGATTCTGAGCTATTTATGGTCAGGAGAGAGCCGGCTGCCTCATTGCCGGGGCTGTGGCTGAGTCACGTTCCTCGGTGGGGAGAGCGGTGATGGTTCTCAGAAAGAATTGAGGCTTTGGGCACACATCACTGGCCTGTCCCATTTCATCTTTCCACAGTGAGGCCCAGACTGTTCCATGGGGAAGGGGCTTCGGGGCTTAACCATGACTTTCTCGAAGGAGAGCCAAGCTCCAGAGAGGGGACCAGCTGGTCCAAGGTCACAGAGTGGACCAGTGCCCAGGCAGCTCCAGAGCCCAGCCAGCCACTCCGGCCTCTGCGGTCACACCAGCCCCGGGGCCGCGGCCTTCGGCTTTGAGTTTTAAAGGTGTTCTCTGTCACACCAGCCACCAGCGCACAGTCTTTGGTTTTGATTTTTAAAGGTGCTCTCCTTGCTTGCAGGGAGCTAAGCCCTCCTTGGATTACTACTATTGGTTTCCATAGCAAATCACCACAAACTGGGTGCCTTAAAGCCTCTGAAATGTATTCTCTTCAGTTCTAGAGGCCAGAGTCTGGAATCAAGGTGTAGGCAGGTGAGTTCCTTCTGGAAGCTCTGAGGGAGACTCTGTCCCAATCCCTCTCCAGCTCCTGGTGGCTCCCAGCCGTCCAGCCTCCCACCCCCACCTGGCTTGTAGCTGTGCCCCTGTGTCCCTGTGTACCCCCAGCCTCTGCCTCCGTCCTCTCTTGGCAGTGTTCTTTTCTGTGGCTCTGTGTGCCCTGTTCTGCCTCTCCTAAGGACGCTGCCATTAGGGTCAGGTACGACGGTAATGCAGTATATCGTTTCCATGATATACTTGATTCCTTGATTCTACCCATGAAGTCCCCATTTCCAAATCAGGTCCCATTCGTAGGCTCTGAGGCTACAATGTGGACGTATTTTTTGGGGTGCTGTCATGTATGTACCTTAGGAGGATAGTGCTTTGATACAGTGGGTGGAGGACTGGACCTTGTGGCAAGACCGTGGGACAGAGGCAGCTCTGGGGAGGGACTGGTCAGGGGCTGTGCTCACTTGTAGGGCCACTGTTCCCTGGGCAACCTGCTGTCCCAGTGTCTTTGCCTCCGCTCTGCGTGCCTGCATCTCTGTCTTCTCGCTGCGCAGCCTCCCATTCCCTCTGGTGTCCCCTTCTCTCCGTCTCGCAGCCTGTGGTTCTCGTGCCTTGCCTCAATTCCTCACGGCCCAGCTTCAGCGTCCTGGCCTTGGTCTCAACACTTCTCGGCTCCGGTTTCTGCTGTGGACTGCCTCATGCCCTGTCTCACACGGTTTCCCAGTTGGGTTCCTGAGCAAGGGAGCATGCTGGCCGCGCCCATCTTCTCACACGGGCACGGGTGACACCTCCCGATCCGGCCTCAGATTGATGGTCCTGGGGGTTATGTGCCCATTCTTGGCCCAGACAGCAGGGTGGCGCTGTGGTACCAAGCGCCACTACCTCCACCTGGACCTTAGAAGGTGCAGGAACATGG
The DNA here is from genome assembly GCA_028533165.1 of Leontopithecus rosalia. NCBI lineage: Eukaryota > Metazoa > Chordata > Mammalia > Primates > Cebidae > Leontopithecus > Leontopithecus rosalia. Next base: position 5,580,297 of record CM052659.1, read on the forward strand.
CAGAAATGGGGTAAAGATTCAGCTGCCTACAAGGGCATGGGGTGACTGCACAGTCCCCGCAGGAGAACTTCCAGGGCCGGAATCCAACTAAGTGGAATTGTCAGATTGTCAGGTAACTGAAGTATTTCCAGTTTGAGAGGAGAGAGAAAGAGATAATAGAAACCTGGAGAAAAAGCAGCCACAGGAGGTGTTCAGCTTCAATCCAGGTCCATTCACCCCTTACGTTCAGAACAGCAAATTTCGGGGATGCCACGGTCCATTAAGCATCAAAGACAGACGGGACCACCCATGTTCATGGTATTATGACCCTCATTAAGCAGAAAAGGACGCCTGTGATTGAGGAAAGATTTTCCGCGACGTCCCTCAGGTTCCCATCAAAGTTGCCACCTTCTCATTTCCTGACCTTCTGGGTCTTCCTCGGGCTCTCCTGGAGTCCTGTGTGTTATTACTCTGCTGTTTTCAGTTCGGCCACAGTGAGTCATTTCTTCATCCCGAGTTGTGTAATCCTGTCGTTTGTCTGGAAGAGATTCCGTCCCAGGGAATATCCTGTCCCCGTGCTGTGGGCTTAAGACGGCAAATCCGAGCTGTGATAGAAGCGTAAGTCATTCCCATTCTCCTCGAGCGCATGTTAACGACAGCACAGAATAGTGATAATTAGATGAAGCCTCATTTCACACCATCACCAGCGTGCTTTACATTTACTTATCGCCATTCTTTTCTCCAACATCAGCAAAAAGGAGACTTGTACAGTATCCCAGAACATCCAGTGGGGCGCCGTCCCGGCACCATTAATTACATCTTCTGAGCGCACAGAGCCTGGCGCTCACCTCCAGCCGCTTTCTGGGAAAGGGAAACTCACTCCCTGTGCATCTCTGTCCCTCTGTATCCCGGACCTGTGTGGCGTTGGTGTGTGCCCTCTGTCCAGCTACCCAAGGCTCATCCCACGCCGCGTGTTTGCTCTGGCCACCATGGCAAGTCACCACACACAGGGTGGCTTATGCAGCAGACTTGGATTTTCTTGCAGTCCTGGAGAAGGGAAGTCTGAGATGGGGGTGCGGGCAGGGTGGGTTCCTCCTGAGATCTCCGCCCGTGGCTCGTTGATGCTGCCTCCTCCCTGCGTCTTCGCAGGGTCTTCCCTCTGCCCATGTCTGTGTCCTCGTCTCCTCTTAGGTAAGGACACCAGGCAGAGTGGATTAGGGGCTGCCCTCATGCCCTCACTTTAACTTCACCATCCTCAAAAGCTCACTTTCCAATAGGGTCACATTCATAGGCTCCGGGGCCTAGAACTTTGACACCTTTTTTGCAGGGACACAATTTACTCCACAACAGTCCTGAAGCAAGATGCACCTGAACCTCACGTTCCAAGTAAGCCCTGGTGGGCCCTGGGCCTTTGGGGCTCCTGGCTTCAGCCTACCCTCCACTCCTGCTGAAGCCCCGGTGAGAACAGGAGGGAACTTTGACGGAAGGAAGTGGGATGAGATGTCAGCTCGGACTCACACTGCGGTCCCTGTGTGACATCTGGAAAGGAGGGAGTACCTGTCTCAGTATCTCAGTGGTGGATCCTCAGCTGAGCTGGGATCTCCGTGAGACGCTGCCCCAGCCTCCCGGGAGGGGCGCTCACTCCTGTGGGCTTCCAGGCACCTACGCTTGCTCTCCCCATTCTCCCAGTACCCATCCCCTGCCTCCCGCCTGTGTCCCCCACACTGAGCACCCCTCATTGGCAGGAACAGTGGGTGCCAGAGTCTCTCTGTGTCCTAGAGCCCCAGGAGGGTGTCCAGGAGCAGGAACCACAGGGAGATGCCGTTTTGCAGAGGGTCCTCCTGCCCCTCTACCCGCCAGGTCCCCTGAGGCCCTCTGCTCACCCCGTCCCTGGGTGCACAGTCACACAGTTGCAGGCTTGGATGAGACCTGGTGTTAGCTTTTATTTTATTCATCTTACCCTCTCTTATTCCAGAAAGAACTTAAGGTGGAAAAGTGTAGCTCTCCGGCTCTGTGACATCACTGCTGGAAGCCAGCCGTGTGGCCTTTGAAGAGCTCCTGTGAGGAGTCGTCTGTTTAGCCTGTTCCTTTACTGGGAACTTCCAACTGTTAGAAAATTTCTTTTTTTTTCTTTACACTGAGTCACAATCTATCTGCCAGGACTTATAACTTCATATTGAACTGTTGGTACAGAATGGTCGGGTATTTTATTTTATTTTTGAGACAGAGTCTTGCTCTGTCACCAGGCTGGAGTGCAGTGGCTTGATCTCAGCTCACTACAACCGCTGCCTCCTGGGTTCATGTGATTCTCTTGCCTCAGCCTCTCGAGTAGCTGGGATTACAGGCGCCTGCCACCCCACCTAGCTGATTTCTGTATTTTTAGTAGTGATGGGTTTCACCATGTTGGCCAGGATGGTCTCGATCTCCTGACCTTGTGATCTGTCCACCTTGGCCTCCCAAAGTGCTGGGATTACTGGTGTGAGCCACCACGCCTGGCCGTGGTCAGGTATTTTTAATAAAAGGAAGTCATAATGGTGTGTGTGTGTGTGTGTGTGTGTGTGTGTGTGTGTGAGCATCTGGGTACCTGTGTATTGCACGACACACACGCACCATGCTTTGTACGAAAGACAGACTTCTTGGATTTAGGTCTCTCCTAAATTCTGTCCCTCCACATTCTGCCAGGACTCTCTTACCTCCCCAGGGGATGAGAAGGGAGTTGCTGCTGTTTAAAGATCAAACCTGCGTTGCAGCCTGTGTTCCTTCCACGTGGCCCAAGCTGCCAGGGCTTCCTGGCAGGCAGGGCACTCCCGTACCCCAGCAACTGCCCATGGGTCCTCCATGCCCATCATGGGGGGTGCACTCCTGCTGTGGCACTCTGAGGTCCTTCCTGAGCATTTTGGTGGTGGCAGACCTCGGCGTCGTAGGAAACCTAGGAATTCTAGGGACTAGGCAGCGTGACCCCAGGACTTGACACAGACAGGGCCACCTGCCAAAGTGCGCGTTTTCTCAGGGAGAGCCTCCAGGTGGTCTCACGCTTTTCCCAGGCACGATCCTGATGTCTGAGGGATGACTTTCATTTGGGGACTGTGCAGAGCTGGTGAACTGTTCTACCTTCTAATCTTAGTGATGCTGTGCACCCAGGAGCTGGAAATAGCCAGGGAGGAAATTCTAGCAAACTGATGGCCTGGATGCCTGTGGGCTCCTGAGCCGGCCCACTCGCAGGTCGGTAGGTGAGGCTGCTGTGTTTCAGACGGCCAAGGCCCCTCCCACGACTCAGCGGTCACCGGCCAAGGAGGGGGCCAGTCCCATCATGCAGGAACTGTTCTTTCAGCAGAAGCAGCAGGATGGGGCCTCTGCTTAGCCGGCAGGTCAGTGACTGAGCACCCGCAGGGCTTCGGCCAAGGCTGCACTCTGAGCCCAGCTTCCGTGGAGGCAGCCCACGTGGGGTGATGAACTTGGACATGGAGACTGGAGAAACACGTTCCATTTTCTGTCAAGGGCATTGTCCCCTCTCGCCTACCTGTCTGGTCAGGGTGGGATCAGTCAGAGGGCCTTCAAGGAGCCATGGTCATTCTGGAACCCTAAAAGGCTCTGCACACGGAGCTGTGCATAAATCCCTGCGTTGCAGGAGAAGATACGATTTCAGTATATTATTTGGGCTTGACATTTATGGCAAGTATAAACAGAGCGTTATTACTACCAAATCATGAGCCTCCGACCAAGAGGAGGGCAGCGCTGCGAGCGCACAAGTGAGAAGGAGTTTTTACACAAAAGAGAACAAAGTGATGCGCTCCCACTTTTAATACAACTGCCATAAAACAGGAGAGCAGAGAGCAGAAAATTGAAACCATCAGGAAAGCGCCAGGTCCAGGACAGCCCAGACAAAAGTCACTGCCGATGCGATAAGTGGCACTGGCTCACCCCTGGTGGCTGGGCCGGGACTCCAGGAGAGAGGGAAGGAGGAGGAGAAGGAAGCAGGGAGGAGAGAAGGAGGAAGCGGGTGGGGGGAGAAGGGAAAGTGGGGAGGATGAGAGAGAAAAGGCGTCTGCGTGGAAGGCACGTCGGTGTTGTTTTTCCCTGCCAGTTACTGGGAACCTGGGCCTCCTGGGTCCTTTCCAAGGGGGCGTCCCTTTGGTCATCTGGGAGGTCTGAGTGCAGGTGTGCCTTGACACCCCCTAGAAAGGGTAATTGAGAAGATTCTCTGGGTGGATTTCACCCCCTGTTTGCGTCCTGGTGTCTGCACAGAGGCCTGCCATCTTCTCGGTTATTATCGGAGGCAGAGCGGCCGAGCCGATGACTGTCCCGCCTCCGGGGTTGTGTGTGACGTGTGTCTCTGCAGGTGTCCTCATTGATTTCCTCTCCCGGGAAGACTCCTTGGCCTTCCACCCATGGGCCCCTTTCCAGGAAACGGATTTTTAAAGTGAATTGTCATGAGCCGTGTGTCTTCCGGGACTCCTGGCCTCAGGCCAGCAGGCCCTGCTCCTGCGTGAGCCCCTGTGAGTGCAGGGGGCCTCTGGTTGCTGGGAAGCGGGGTGGGCTCAGCTTGGGGTTTCATTTGGGGGTGGAGACCTTTCCAAGTGTCTCAGCTGGAGGTTATAACTCCTCCCTAGCTGGGCCCATGACTCTTGGCGAGGCCTTCCTCTCCAGGGAAGAGCCGGGGAGCCGGGATGAAAGCTCTTTCCACGCCATGTGCACCGGCCTCATCAGGAAACAGAGGGGGAGGCCCAGGGTGCCTCGTCCTTCAGATGAATGCAGTTAGGACAAGATGTCCACGAAGTCCACAGAGCATCTGTAGGTCCCAGGCTCCACATGACAACCTTGGAGGCCATCGCCCTTGACTGCCCAGTGAAAGGGATGGAGTCAGAGAACCCAGCAGCTGGGAACCTCAGGGGTCAGCCTAGGTCAGGTGTGGGCTTTGCCACGTCCAATTACCTACTCTCTTGAAGTCACAGTTTCCTCATCTGTAACACAGAGATTATAATTGCACAATAAAATTACCTGATGACAGGGTGGTACCTGCTCTGTTCCCTGTTGGGAGCACAGTGCCTGGCCCAGCCCAGCCACCAAATGTTGCCTCTATGCTGAGAGCCCCTCATCTACATCTCCAACTCTGACCTGTCACCTGAACCCCAGACTCCTGCATCTAGCACCTGCTCAGTGTCTCCTCTCCAGTAGCTAACAGGCCTCCCAAATTTAATGCAACCAAGTCTGAATTTTTTATTTTATTTTTCGAGATGGAGTTTTGCTCTTTTCCCCCGACTGCAGTGCAATGATATGATCTCTGCCCATTGCAGCCTCCACCTCCCGGGTTCAAGCAATTCTCCTGCCTCAGCCTCCTGAGTAGCTGGGATTACAGGCATGCGCCACCATGCCCGGCTAATTTTTGTATTTTTAGTAGACACGGGGTTTCACCATGTTGGTTAGGCTGGTCTCGAACTCCTGACCTCAGGTGATCCACCCACCTCGGCCTCCCAAAGTGCTGGGATTACAGCTGTAAGCCACCACGCCCAGCCCGAACTCTTTTATATATAAAATTTATTTTATTTTTATATTTCAACATTTATTTTAGGTTCAGGGGTACATATGCCGGTTTGTTACTTGGGCAAATTGTGTGTCGCTGGGGTTTGGGGTACAAATGATTTTGTCACCCATGTAGTGAGTCTAGTACCTAATAGGTAGTTTTTCCGTCCTCACTCTCCTCCCACCCTCCACCTTCAAGTAGGCCCCACTGTCTGTTGTTCTCCACTTTGTGACCATGTGTACCCAATGTCTGGCTCCCATTTATATGTGACAACATGTGGTATTGGGTTTTCTGTCTGGGCGTTAATTTGCTTAGGGTTATGGACGCAGCTCCAGCTGCATCCACGTTGCTGCAAAGGAGATGATTTCATTCTTTTTCATGGCTGTGTAGTATTCCATGGTGTATATGCACCAAATTTTCTTTATCCAATTCACTGTTTATGGGCACCAGAGTTGATTCTGTATCTTTGTAATTATTCACAGTGCTGCAGTGAACATGTGTCTTTATGGTAGAATAATTTATTTTCCTTTGAGTGTATACCCAGCAATGGGATTGCTGAGTCGAATGGTAGTTCTCTTTTAAGTTCTTGAGAAATCTCTAAACTGCTTTCCACAGGGGCTGTGCTAATTTACATTCCCACCTGCAGCATACAAGTGTTCCTTTTTCTCCACAACCTCACCAGCATCTGCGATGTTTTTGACTTTTTAATAATCGTCCTTCTGAGGGGTGTGTGATGGTGTCTCATTGTGGTTTTGACGTGCATTTCTCTGATGATTAGAGATGTTGAGCATTTTTTCATATGTTTGTTGGCCGCATATATGCCTTCTGAACTCTTTCTAAATCTCCCTCGGATGTATGCCTTCCAAATTGTCTTCATCTGGGCTGGGTGTGGTGGTTCACACCTGTAATTCCAGCACTTTGGGACGCTGAGGGGGCCATACTGCTTGAGCTCAGGAGTTTGAGACCAGCCTTGCCAACATGGTGAAACCTGGTCTCTACTAAAAATACAAAAATTGGCTGGGTGTGGTGGTACGTGCCTGTAGTCCCAGCTACTTGGGAGGCTGAGGCAGGAGAATTGCTTGAATCCGGGAAGAGGAAGTTGCAGTGAGCTGAGATCATGCCACTGCACTGTTGTCTGAGTGACAGAGCAAGACTCTGTCTCACAAAAAGAAAAAGAAAAGAAAAAAGGAAAAAATGAGCTGGGCATGGTTGTGTGCACCTGCAGTTCCAGCTATTCAGGAGGCTGAGGTGGGAGGATGGCTCAAGGCTGTGGTGAGTTGTGATCGTGCCGCTGCCCTCCAGCCTGGGTAACGAGCAAGACCCTCTCAAAACAAAAGGAAACAAAAGAAACAGATAGAAAAACCTAAATCTTCATCTGTCTGCCCTTCCATTTTCTCTAAAAACCAAGGAGTCAGCCTGAGTTTCTATCTTTCCCTCTCTTCCTCATTTATAATCACTCAGCCAACCCAGACACCCCACCCCCAAAATATACTCAGATCCATCTGCTTCTTCCTACCTTGACTGCAGAAGGCCTCTGCCAACTCTCCCGAAATCCGCTCTCCACTCAGCGGCCAGAGCCGTCCTTTAAATACAGGTCTTCATACGTCCTTCCTTCAAATACTCCAGTGGCTTCTACTGCGGCTGGAATAAAATCTGAATCCTGCCGTGGCCGTGGCCTTCCACCCGTCCCCACTCAGATCCGTGCTGCAGCCTCATCTCCCGCCAGCCTCCCTCTTACCCCTCCCTTGACTTGGGCCCACAGGCTTCCTTGCTGGTTCTTGGGGTTGCCACGTGTGGTCCTGCCCTAGGGTCTTTGCAGATGCTTTTCCCCTCCGTCTAGAATATTCCTAATCCAGATTTTGCATAACTGGCTCCGCTCATGAAAGGACTAAGCACAAATGTTCCGTCTTCGCCCTCAGGAAGATCTAGGTATGGCATCATGGCGCGTGGCCTGGGAACAGAAAAGTTCACCCCCCATCCAGAAGGCTGGAGAGAATTCAGGCAGGGACTGTTGAAATTATGGAATGTCAAGGTCACTGTGGGCAGGATGATCGGCCAGGTTTGGGGTCAGGCATGGGATCCCGAGGTGTCCCTGCCTTCAGCAGGCCTGCTGCTTTGGTCAGGGTGTTCTGACACACCCGGAAGAGCCCCAGGCTCCCCTGTCCCTGTCCTGGATGGACATGCCTATGAAGAAGCAGGTGCCCCATGTAGGCAGTTCCTGGGGCCTCTGTGGAGGCTTTGGGCAGGGCGCGAGTGCCCTTGGCCGACAGGCCAGGATGCTGCATTGCACCACACCTGTCACACACTGCAGGATTTTCCTGCCTGGCACTGGGCTTTTGCTGATGCTGTTTTAGCACCATCCTGAAACTGAAGCCACACCAGGTGATCTTGAATAAGACCTGCCTTTTGAAAGATGTTTTCCCAGAGCCTCAGAGCCTCTTCCTCCTGGAGATGCAGGTGGAGCCTACAGATGGTTCAGGGAAATTTGGAAGTGTGCATGACCGACTGCCACCGCCTCCTCCTTCAATCCCTGGATGTGAATGAATGGAGAGCCCTGAACCTATGGGCCATCAGCAAGCTGTCTGTTCCCCTAGCATGTTAGGGCTTGGCGCTGTAGGTACCCAGCCTGCCCCATTCCTGGTGGCTGCTTTTATAGGGAAACACTGGAATGTTGATTATGAACAGGGCCTCTGGAGTCATTTAGACACAAGTTCAAATCCTGCCTCTTCCATGGACTGACCAACCAAGGACAAATTACTTCTCTGAGCCTTGGTTCCCTTCTCTGAGATCGGCTGGGCATAGTACCTGCTTCCTGGGGTTGGGAGGATTTGATGGGATATCTAGAAAGCTGTGGACCCCGAGGAAGCTGTGGTTCATGTCAGCTGCTGCTGTGATCGTCCGCACCTAGCCCCGCTCCCCCTTCCCTCTCCACATGGGCTTTCCAGTCCGTTCCTAGTTGAAGCAGAGGCTCCCTGGAGTCCAGTCACTCTGGCATTTCCAGCTCCAGGTGAAGGACATAGCTGTGCACAGACCCTACTGGTGCTCTGGTGGATTTCTTGGCTCAGGGAATTTGAGGATGAAACCAAGGGCCCTGTGATGTCACCTAGACTCCTGGAGCATCTGCCAGGGAGGAAAGAAGGCATCTAGAGATGCTCCGCCCTCGCGTTCCTTCCTTCACATCTTCCTCCCTGAACACTGCAGGGAGCAGCCGTAACCAAGAGCCCAGGACCCACCCTCCCTGACCAAGGCTTGCTCATTTTGGCTCAGGGGGGTCCATCAGGGCTCCTGGTAAGAAGGAAGGGGGTGAGCTGATGGGGCAGCGAGGCAGAGGAACTGAGTTGCCCACTTGCTGGGATCCCAGTCCTGACACTGCCCCATCCAGCTGTAGACCCCTGGGCAAGTCACTGACCTCTCCGAGCCTCCATTTCTTCATTGGTAAATAGGGCTAACAATTTGCATCTCATAGGAATGGTCATTCTTTCATTTGATACATGTGAGAGGGTAGAGATGAGGCTTGGAGGAAAGGTTTGAGCCCTGTAAGCCACCCTAAACATTTCACTCTTTATCTAAAGGGCCCTGGGAAGCCATAGAAGAGTTTCTGATTTGCTTTTATTATTATTATTATTATTATTATTATTTGGAGATGGAGTCTTGCTCTGTTACCCAGGCTGGAGTGCAGTGGTGTGACTGCGTCTCACTGCAACCTCCGCCTCCCGGGTTCAGGTGATTCTCCTGCCCCAGCCTCCTGAGTAGCTGGGATTACAGGCTCCTGCCACCATGCCTGGCTAATTTTTGTATTTTTAGTGGAGTTGGGATTTTATTGTGTTGGCCAGGTTGGTCTCAAATTCCTGACCTTGTGATCTGCCTGCCTCGGCCTCCCAAAGTGCAGGGATTACAGGCATGAGCCACTGCACCCAGCCTGTTTTTATTATTTTTATAATAAAAATCAAGCAGATGTCCTTGAACATGTGTGTTTTTTACACATGCTCAGGGTTTTAGGAGTCAGCACTTCTGGACCTTTCCATGTGGCCTGCTCCTTTGGACTCAGGGAAATCCCTGGAAAGGACGTCATGCCGTGTCCGAGCAGGTACGGGGCTGCTGGAGGCTGACATCCACGTCCCCACCTGGAATGAGGTGGGAGACCAACAGCATCTTCCCTAGAAGGCTGATCTCCCTCAGGGACTCTTTGGAGGGTGACAAACAGCCCTGTGTTTTCTGGGCTGTTCTAGAGGGCCGTTTGTGTGCTGGAGAGATCTGGGGCTCATTTTCCAAATGAAGGTCCAAGCCCAGATCTTTGGAGGGGCGAATGGGCACAGAGAACAGCCCATTTTTCCAGGTTCCTTCAGGTTCTGTGTGCGAATAAAGATGTTAACTGGAAGGCTGTGGTCACTGGGGGTACAAGAAGCCCCCCGTCTTCCCTTTTCGTTCTCTGGTGCCAGGGAGGTGGGCTCCTTGGTTGCTTTTCTGAACCTGTAGCTAAAAACCTTGACTTGATAAATGAGATGTGACCTTGGAGTAAATTTGCCTATTATCTAGAAGTCATGGAAGCAGACATTAAAAATGGACTTCATTTATTTTACGAGAAGTCAGAGCATGTCAAGCTTCTCATAATTAGTAATAAACTCATCTCTGCTTGATGACTTTTTACACTGTTTGTATTTTTTATTGATGTAGTCACGCTCAGGTGGCCGTCACCGGAGGTGGGCGGTGGTGGGGCTGCTTCCCGTCCAGAGCCTCCCTTCTGCCTCCAGGGTCCCTCCACGCCGCGCACCAACCCTGCCCCAAGTGGCCCCGGCTGCTCCTTCATCACAGAGCCCAGACTCGCTGTGTTAGACTTGGCTACCTCTGTGAGCTTGCAGGAGTAAATCTGAGGTGCTGAAATACATGTATTTTCCTTTCTCCTCCTCGGAGAGCAGTGATTTGCAGCCTCTTCTCTTGTGAGCCAGCCACCCTCATGTGACTTGGTAGGCACATGGTCGGGGAAGTTGCTGTTTCCAGACCTAATGAGGCCTCGGAGTCTCGTTAACGGGCTCCTTGCTGTGGGATGTGTTGCTTATGGACAGACGGGGTGGGGGGGCCCAGCTTTGTCTCCTCCGCCGCATGCTAAGGACTGGATCTCTGATGAGCACCAAGGATTGAGGAAGAAGCAGAGGGGCCACCAACCCTGAGGGCCCTGGAGCCTGGCAGCTTTGGCTGTAAAAATCTCACCTTTCTGCAGCCCACGAAGCACACTAGGAGGTGGGAGCCTCCCTTCTAGAAAGTTCTAGAGGCTTTCCCTGTCTGCAGAGCCAGGGGTGGAGCAGGCTCACCTGCGGAAGAAGGACTCTAGGTGGGACAGGTGGAGGAGTCCCTTGTGGTCTCGTTTGCTCTTGCTGTGGCGATACAGCCTGTTATCCATCATGGGTGCCAGGTGGCTCTTTTCCAGGAAGTCTCCAGAGACCCCAGGGGTCAGTGGGCAGCCACCCTTTCCCCATCTCTGTGCCATGTGCAGGGACCATGGAGAAGGGCATGCTGAGCGGGTCCCAGGCTTCACAGAAGAGCCGGGCACCTGGACGGCCCCATTCCCAGTACGGAGAAGGCAATCGCTGGCCTCACCAAACTGTGCTCCAATGAGGCTGGAGAGCCCCTCCCCACTGCTTGGTTTTCTCTTGCCTCTTTGGTGCCCCCCACACTGGGTCTGTCACCAGGGTGCAGAGGACTTAGGTAGTCCATCCTCCCAGCCCCACAGTCCTCTTCACCCCTTGGTGCTCAGGCTCCACGGCACCTTTTCTTGAAGCCTTTACGTAGAATTCCGTTCTCTCTTCCTGCTTTCCTTCTGCAATTTGTTTTTCACTCTTTTGTAGCAAGAAATGTTCTGGAGCATTGTCATTTGCAGGCGTGAGGTGGTCTGCAGATGGGCCGGGGGCCATACCCAGATGCCACAGCTTCCTGAGAGCTGGCATGAGGGCTCCAACCTGTGTTCTTGGAATACAAGCTCTGAAAGGGAACAGGGCGTGGCGTTTGCATGATAAGCAGGGAAGGTGAAACCTGTGCCTTCTGAACCCGGGGTCTGTGTGTGGTTTTTCAGAGCCAGGGGATTGGTTTGCTAGGGTTGCTGTACCACACACAGAGTGGCTTAAACATCAGAAGTACATCTGCTCATTGTTCTGAAGGGTGAATGTCTCAGATCAAGGTGTGGGTGGGGCTGGTTCCTTCTGAGGCTGGGAGAGAGGGTCTGTCCCACGCCTCTCCGGGCTGTGGAGGGATCGCTATAGGCGTTCGTTGGCTTGTAGAGGTGTCATCCTGTCCTCTGCCTTCATCCTCATGTGGCATTCTCCCTGTGTGTGTATCCAAACTTCCCCCTTTGTATAAGTAATCAGTCGTATTGGATTAGGGACCACCCTCAGGCCTCATTTTAACTTGATTACCTCTTTAAATATAATCTCCAAACAAGGTTTCATTCTGAGATACGGGAGGTTAGGACTTAACATGTAAATGCTGGAGGACTCAACCTGTAACAGCTGGGAAAGGGGACATGCAGCCTGTTACCATGGGGGCTGGGACTCAGCCCTGGGCAGGTTCTGGAGGTGATTCCCACCACAGCCACACCAGGACAGGACCCCTGCACAGACGCACTGGAGTGGGTGTCCGAGGAGATGCTCTTTGCATTTTTGTGGGCGAGGTTCAAATCTCAGGCCTGTTGTTCACCAGCAGGTGACCTTGATCAAGTGGCTCCACTTCTCCAAAGCCCAGTTCCCTGTTTGCAAAATAGGGTTGACACCACCCGCCTTGGAGGATTGATTGATCTGGGGTTAAACGAGGTAGAGAGGACAAGCCTCCGTTGGTGTATCCACATGGTGCAGGAGCAGGGGAGGTGCTCACGGCTTTTGTGGCTCCCGGACTGTGCAGTCCCCCGGCTGTTTCTCTTCACCCTGTTTCTCTTCACCTTGTCCCCCCCAGCCTGGCAGAGTGGGCAGGCTGTGTTGGCCTGCTCAGGCTCAAGGATTTGCAGTGAGGGAAGGTGTGATGAGAACAAGAGGCCCTCCCTCTCCGGCCACGCCTGCCACTCTCTCCATGCTGGAGTTGCCTGCACCCATTGGCAGTCAGGGCACATGGCAGCTGGGATTTTACTGGAGTTTACTGCTGAACTTAATAGGGTCATTTTCTGCGGCGCATAAATCTGTCTGTGCTCGGCTGAGGATCCCGGGTGGCTGGTACGCCAGCCATTGTTAATGGACCTGCCCCTGCTGTGGGTGTTAGTGTTGTTCTGGACGTTTCTTGCTTGGGAAGGGAGAGGATTTAGTAATAGAAGCTCCGTTTGTCTCTTCAGTTGCTGCCAGCCTGCCTGGCCAAGGGGCTGAATTGGACAACAAATAGGAGGGGCGCCGTTTTCATTTGGAATCTGTGATCCTGCATCATGGCAAGGTGTCATCATTGGATGGAATAGGGTGGGTCCTCAGTTCTCACTGAACATTCACTGATTCATTTGTTCAACAGATAACTGCTGAGCTGTGAGTTTAAACCAGACCTGTCATCAATTCTGGGGATACAGATGAGACTGGGATGGATTTGGTCCCCAGCATCATGGAAGTAAAAGTCAAGCAGGGAATCTTTAGGGGAGAGGGTGGTGGTCAGGAAAAGCTGGGAAGGTGACTCTAGCTGACATTTGATGGGAGAGTCAGAGCTGGCCAGTCCAGAAGGGGAGGCTGGAGAAGGCTGGGACACCTCCTGGAGCCACATCGTCTTCCTGGGATCCTCCCTGCTAGCTGTGTAGAAGGAACCAGAATATTCAGGTCCTGCGTATCCAGTCACCTGAGCAACTTTTCCACAATGCGACTTTTTTTAAAAGTCAAGGTGAATCTCATTTCATGCAATAAACATTAACCTGGAAGGTTGGGGGCACATTAAAGTTTTATGTATGGCAATAAATTTCTTATGCAAGAGAGGACTCATTACTAGTTAAAGAAATTTGGGTGAAAACTGCCTTGGCCATTATCCTGACTTAACTGCTCAGTAAGTAACGTAAACCAGGTTTCCTCCAAGCTGGGTTCCCGTGTGTTAATCATCTTTGAGCTTCTGTTTCCTTTTCTTTCTTTCTGTACCTGTCATTTGATTCCTGAGGCCCTGGGGCTGCCTTCCTTCTGGGCTCTTCTTTGAGGAAGAATCCCTGATATCTACCCTCCCGGAGTTTAACATTTCTTGAATGCATAGGCCATAATCTATACATATGTCTTAGAAAACCATCCCTGAAAATTTTCTCTATACTTGGACAGGGCCAGGAGGCCTATTTGCAAATGGTCACACCTACTTGCAAATGACCCAGTGCCTTCATAAGGGCTGTGACTATAACTTATGTTTATTCTTATTAGCATTTCTCTTATGATTGGTGGGCTTGGGTAGAATTGGCGGACTTGAATAGAGTTATTGGACTTGGGTAGAGGTGGTGGAGTTGGGAAGAGTCAGTAGACTTTGATAGAGTTAGCAGACTTGGGAAGGATTGGTAGACTTGAATAGAGGGAGTGAACTTGGGTAGAGGTGGTGGACTTGGGTGGAGGTGGTGGACTTGGGGAGAGGTGGTGGAGTTGGGTAGGACTGGTGAACTTGCGTAGAGTTAGTGGACTTGGGTAGGACTGGAGTAGAGGTGGTGGAGTTGGGGAGAGGTGGTGGACTTGGGGAGAGATGGTGGACTTGGGTAGGACTGGTGAACTGGAGTAGAGGTGGAGGACTTGAATAGAGTGGTGGACTGGGATAGAAGTGGTGGACTTGGGTAGAGGTGGTGGACTTGGGTAGAGGTGGTGGACTTGGGTAGAGGTGTGGACTTGGGTAGAGGTGGTGGAGTTGGGGAGAGGTGGTGGACTTGGGTAGAGGTGGTGGACTTGGGTAGAGGTGGTGGACTTGGGTAG